>MU392257.1:0-148716 GCA_022578495.1 Nemania sp. NC0429
AATATAAAGCTATTTAAATATAGTTTTTTAATTTAAACTTTTTTTATATAATAAAATATTAGCAAATATTATAAAAATTATTAAGTTATTAGCGTTTAGCTAAAATATTATTAATATTTTTTAAAAACGGACTATCTGCTTTATAAAACTTTTTTATTAATATAACATTTTTTAAACTTATTTTATAATAAAAACATTTTAAATAATAAAGTCGCTATAATATAAATATTATTTTTAAAGCTTTAATAAATAATTTTTAAACTTTAATAGCGTTAATTTTTATTATTTTAAAAAATATATAAAACATTTTAGCATAGCATATATAGCGCTAATTTATAAGCTATTATTTACACTAGCCGTTTTATATTTAGCTTATTAATGCTAAAAGCACTTTTTTAACGCTTATATTAAACATAAAGCTAAAAAACTAATAATTATATATATTATAATTTAATATTATAATTAAAATTAAAAATATTTATTAATATTTATAATTATTAATTTTTTATAACTAATATATTGCTTAAATAAAAACAGCAGGCCTTTATAATAAAAATAAAAATAATTAAAGCTATATATAAATATTAATAAAAAAACAGTTTAAAGTTTTAATTAAATATTAATTTTATTTAATAAACCGAAAATTTATTTAGCTATAATTAGTATTTAGTTTAAACTTTAAACTATTTTTTTGCTAACATTTATATATAGCTTTAATTATTTTTATTTTTATTATAAAAGCTTGCTGCCTTTGCCTAAATAATACGTTAGTTATAAAAAACTAGCGATTATAAATATTATAATCTAATGTTATAATTAAAACTATAAAATAAAAAACAGTTTTTTTAAAAATAAAAGATTTTACTAAGCGGTATAAGCCCGCGCTAGTCGCTTTAAGCTTAGCTTATTAACATTAAAAGCACTTTTTTAACGTTTGCTATAAAATAAAAAGCAATTACTTTAAAAATAAAAAAAAAAAAAGCTTTTTCTGCTTTATAATATGCTAATACTAATTTTAAAAAAAAAAGCTTATATAAACTTTATTAAACTTAGCGCACAAGCTATTATATTTTAATTATTAGCCGTATTATTTAAAAATTAAAAAATATTTTAACTATAGTTAATAACCTAACTTATATAGCGCTTTTATTAATAATATCGCATTTTTTGCAAACTTTTTTAAAATTAGTCGACTTTTTAATATAAGCTATATTAGCACAATTTTGCCTGCTTTTTTTAATTTAATATCCCGCCGCTAACTATTATTTTTTTTTTATAACCGCCCGTTTTTTATATAGTTATATATATCCTTTTGCTAATATAATAATATTTTTTTAATAATTATTTTAGCTATAATATATTTATAATAAAGTAGCGGGGCTATACTTATATTATATACACTAATAAAATTTATTATTTTAAAATTAAACTACCGTTTAATTAGATATTATATATACTGTTTTATTATATATATTATAGCTAAAATAATTATTAAAAAAATATTTATTAAAATTTTGCAGCGGCTATATAATAAATACAGTTAGCAGTTTTTTTATATTTTAAATCTTTATATAAATTACTGGTTAAAAAATATAATAATTTCTGCAGCGGCTATATAATAAGTATAGTTAGCAGTTTTTTTTAATATATTTTAAATCTTTATATAGATTGCTAGTTAAAAAATATAACAGTTTTTATAGCGGCTATATAATAAATATAATTAATAGTTTTTTTATATTTTAAATTTTTATATAAATCGCTGGTTAAAAAATATAATAGTTTAAAGTATTATAAACTATATGCTTTATATAATATTAATAAAAATAACGCTAGATCTAAAAGCAGTTACTTTAAAAATAAAAAAGTTTTTTAAGCGCTGTATATTATGCGCTAGCTGCTTTAAGCTTAGCTTATTAACGCTAAAAGCGGTGCTGTAGTTATATAAATAGCAGTCGGTTAATTAATTTTAATGCCTGCGCTAGCCGCTTTAAGTTTAGCTTATTAATGCTAAAAGCACTTTTTAACGCTTACTATAAATAAATTAAAAAGCAGTTGCTTTAAAAGTAAAAAAAAAAAAAGTTAGCGTATAGGCTATCGCATTTTAATTATTAATTTAATTAAATATAAAAACAAGTAAAAAAAAGTATTTAAATATAAAAGCTATATAATTTAAAAATTAGAAAATATTTTAGCTGCAATTAACAGGTTTTTATTAGCTGCTAGCCACCCACCTATTTATAGGAGGATCTGCCGGGCGCTTTATATTATGCGCTAGCCGCTTTAAGCTTAGCTTGTTAACGCTAAGGGCACTTTTTTAACGCTTGCGTTAAACATATAGTTAAGCGTACGGCTAAAAAACTGGCAATTATAGATATAGCGGTCTAATGCCATAGTTAAAACTATAAAATAAAAAGCAGTTATTTTAAAAATAGGAAAAAAAGCAAAAAAAAATATTTAAATATAAAAACTATATAATTTAAAAATTAAAAAATATTTTAGCTATAGTTAATAACCTAACTTATATAGCGCTTTTATTAATAATGTCGCATTTTTTACGAACTTTTTTAAAATTAATTTTTAATTAATTAGTAACAGTGAAAAAATGCTTAAAAAATTAAAAATAAAGAAATGCTGGTCTAGCGCTGGAAATATTATTAGTACTAGCGTATGCGTTTAATAATAATAAGGTTTTATAGCGGTGCTATTATATATTTTAAATTAACCGATATTATAAATAGCTATTTTTAAGTTGTTAATAATGTCGCATTTTTTATAAACTTTTTTAAAGTCGACTTTTAATTAATTAATAATAGTAAAAAAACGCTTAAAAAATCGAAAATAAAGAAATGCTGGTCTAACGTTAAAAATATTACTAGTACTAGTATACGCGCTTAATAACAATAAAGAAATGCTGGTCTAGCGCTAAAAACACTACTAGTACTAGCGTACACGCTCGATAATAATAAAGGGATGCTAGTCTAGCGCTAAAAATATTATTAGTACTGGCGTACGCGCTTAATAACGATAAAATCTTATAGCAGTGCTATTATATATTTTAAATCGACTGATATTATAAACAGCTATTTTAAATTTGCTAACAATATTATATTTTTTATAAACTTTTTTAAAGTCGACTTTTAATTAATCGGCAATAATAAAAAAACGCTTAAAAAATCGAAAATAAAAAAATGCTAGTTTAGCGCTGAAAATATTATTAGTATTAGCATATGCACTTAATAATAAAGTTTTATAATATATTTATAGTAAAATAGCGGGGCTATATTTATATTATATGCACTAATAAAATTTATTATTTTAGAATTAAACTACTGTTTAATTAAATATTATATATGCTGCTTTATTATATATTATAGCTAAAATTAGCTTTACAGTAAAATAATATATAAAAGGTGCTAGCAAAGCGGTTATAAAATAAATTAGTACTAACTAAGCAAAATAAAACTTTGTTATTATTATTTATAATTTTAATATATTAATATATATAATAGACTTTTTAGACAAACGGTTATAATAGCAAACTTAAAAAGGTAAAAGATTTTGCTAGGCGGTGTATATTATACGCTAGCCGCTTTAAGCTTAGCTTATTAACGCAGAGTGCAGTCTATCTGGTGTGTTAGAGTTGCGGTTAATAAAAATCGGTTGGTCGGGTCTAGCGCTTATACTAGCCGTTTTAAGGTTAGCCTTTAAAAACGAAAGCTCTCCTTGCACCTGGTTTGAAAAGGCCTCTAGTTAATAAATTTAAAAATTTTTTAAATTATTTTATTTTTTTAAACTTTATAAAAGCTTTTGCTTATAAGCTTATATATTATTTTTTTAGGTTTAAATAAAGCGGCTATATTTATTTTTAAATAAATATTTTTTAAATTTTTATAAATTTTAGCTGCAGCTATAGCAACTGCTAATATGCAGATAATATATATTATTTTTTTTAATTATATTTAATTAAACTTTATAAAGCATATATTAGCGATATTATTTAATTAATTATTATAAAATACTACTATAAAAGTGGTAATTTATTTATAGTTTTTTTTTTTATATTTATAAATAATATTTTATTAAAAACAGGTTTTAGCTTAAAGGCTAGCGTAAAAAAGTTTAGCTTATAAATAATTAAACTAGAGGCCCTTTCAAACCAGGTGCAAAAAAAGCCTTTGTTTTTAAAGGCTAACCTTAAAACGGCTAGTGCAGGTGTCAAACAGGTGTTAAATATGTACTATTAGTAGCTAAGCCTGTTAATAGCTTATATGGGGCTTATCCTTTATGTAACCGCTAGGTAAAAGCGGCTAGGCTATTTATTATATATTAGTACTCCACTAATAAAACGGTCAGCAACTCGATAAATTTTAGCATATTTACTTTTTTATATAAATTATACTAAATTTTATATACTTTTAAATTATATTAATTTAATTTTTTTAGTAATTAAATAGCTATTATATCTAAATATTTTATTTATTTTATTTTTTTTATCTTTTTTTTTTATTTATTTAACCTATTTAATTAACCTATTTTATTAACTTTTCTACCACCACCTACGTTATTTAATCTCTTATTTTATTAAATCTATTTTTAAATTAATTTTATTGCTTTATTTTATATAAAATTAATTATCCTGGTCGTTAGGCACTTTATAGCTGTTACTTCTAAAGCCCTTGTCCTCCTTATCAAAGCCCTCGCCGTTACCTTTAAAGCCCTTCTTTTTTTTAAAGCTTTCGCTATCACTTTTAAAGCTTTTTTTCCTTTTTAAAACTTTTACCATTATTTTTAAAGCTTTCCTTTTTTTCAAAGCCCTCGCCGTCACTTTTAAAGCTATTGCCGCCGCTTTTATCGCTTTTTTTATATATACCTAACACGATCTGTATAGCCTTTATAGCAGCTTGCGCGGCCTTTAAGGCATTTTATTTATAATGCCGCCCTACCAGCGCTTTATTTTTTTTAACAGTTAATTTGCTAATAAAGTTAGTAATTATTTCTACTTAGCCTATAAATAATAGTAGTCTAAGCGGGTAAAAATCTATAAAGCCAAAGCATTTTTTAAAGCTTTAATTTAATAGCAGGCGCTATAACTAACTAACTAACTTTTATTAACTTAACTATAACATTTATAATAAAATATATTAGTTTAAATAACTATTTATAAATAATGCCGCAGCTTATTTTTTATTTTTTAGCTTTTTTAAGCCTACATATTATATATTTTTTAATTTTTTTGCCATAATAATATTTTAAATTTTTTTAACTATAATATTAAATTATAATATTTATAATTGCTAGTTTATTCGCGCTATGCTTAACACGAGCGTTAAAAAAGTGCATTTTTTGCACTTATTTGCCACTCGATTTTTTTTTATCGCTTTGTTATTATAATGCTTTTTTACTATGCTACTACAATTATTGCGACCTTCTCTTTATCCGAATTTATATCGATCTCCTCTTACTGCGCTTTTATTTTAATTACTCCTTAATTACTCTCCGATTTTATCCCAAATACCGTTTAATTTTATGCTTATAATCTAAATTATTTTAATATAGCTTTTATTAAGCGTTATTTATTGCTAAATAATGCGCTAAATATTAAAAAAGCTTAGCAATTTGGCGAAAAGAGTAGAAAATTCGAGTTTTTTATTGCTAAAAAAAAAAACTATATATTTATTATCTAAATTTATTTTATAATTTTTACCTTAGCGATTAAAAAGATTTTATAAGTTTTTTAATAAGCGGTTAATAGTAATCTAGCGATATTAAAAACATTAAATATAACTCGAGGCGCTTTTTTTTTTTTTTTATATATTATAAAATTTATAAATATATTTAAAGAAATAAAAAATAGTGTGGCCTAAGGTAATACCGAGTTAAATAAAGCGCCTAAGGCATTTTTAATTAAGCTAAATAATATAGGTATAAACTAATATTCGGTTTAAACTATATCCAGTAACCAGTTTATTAATAATTTTTTTATTAATAAGCTTACTTTATTATATAGTATTTAATGCAAATAAGGTAGTTTTAATATAACCAGCGCTTTTTAGCGCAGTATTATACTAATTAAAATAGTGATAATTTTAACAAAATAGCAGGACTTAAACTAAGTTAAAAGCTTGCGACCGCTAAAAAACCGAGCGGCTAATTAAAAAATAAAAATAACATTTTAAATAGTTATTACGCCGCCAAAAAATAAAGAAGGTCGGACTTTAGTAAATAGCAGGTATTACTTATATATATATATATAGTATACCTGCTTGCCTATATAGCTTTGCCTTTTATTTATATTTATTATAACTTCTTTTTATAAATAATCTAATAAATAAATATCTTAAAGTTTATATCGTCTAAAAAAAACTTATATATTTTAAGATTTATAACCTTTTTTAATATTTATTTACTATAGCTATTGTTTTTAGCATTTTTTTATCCCCTAACGCCGCCTTCGCATTGCCGTTACGCCTAAAAACCTTTTAAACTATTTTTTTTTTTTAAACAGCTGCGTTATTATAAATTTTATTAGCTTAGCTACCCCTTTTTAGCAGCCTACAACCGTATAGGTTTATATTATTGCCATATATGCAGGTTATAGCAAAAAGCATATCTCTAATAATAAAAATGCGGCCGTTTAAATACCCTGCCCCGACCTTTAAAAGCTTTAAAAAAACATTTTTAATAAAGCTATTTAATATTATTATATTTTTAAACTAAGACTTTTAAATTTATGCTAACAGTTTATATAATATAAAGTCCAATATTAATATGTTTATTATATATTTAATATATTATATTATAAATAGCCCGTTTATATATTAAATGCTTTAAATATATTTAGCTAAAAAATAAGCTTAATTATAATTAATTATATCGAAAGGTGGTTTTATATTATTAATATTACCACTTTTATATTGCACGCCTGCGCTAGTGCTTAAATTTCAGCAAAAGGTATTTTATTTTAGCTTTAACATATTATTAATATTTTAATTTCAAACTCGAACCCGATATTTCTTACTAAAGCATTTTTAATAGTTAAAGCTTAGCAGGCAGCTTTAAATTATATATAGCTGCAGTATATAAAAACTAAAGTAAAAAAAAAAAATTAAAACACTAAGACCTACATTATTATTAAAAGTTTAAAATGTAAGTATTAATAAATTAAAACACCTAATAAAAAGCAGATCAATAATAATATAATATTAAAAAAGGCTTAAAAAGCTATAGCTATTAATTTTCTAATGCCTTATATTACGAATTAGCATATATATAGCTATGCTTATGCTATATATAGTATATTATATAATTATTATACTAAGTAATTAAAACTCGAGCTAATTAATATAATATATTTAAACTTTTTTTTAATATATTTTTTTTAAATAATTATTAAATAAATAAACTTAAAAAAACAATGCTACAGTATTAATAAAAAAGATATAATAGTATAGCATATATAAATAAACTATATTATTACGCAGTATATATAAAATAAAATAAAAAAAATATAAGGCTATCTATATAAAATTACAGAGCTATAAAACCTAAATACCTTAAAAAAAAAGGCATAGGGCCTACGCCTGCCTAAACTAAAAAATAAGGTAGAACTAGGGGCAATCCTGCTAATTAGCCTATATAAAGGCCTATTATATTATAAATAGATAATAATTATATACTATTTTATTTAAAGCTTTTAAAAAATATATTTATTAAACTTATTTAATGTTAAAAATAAGTACTAAGGAATAATAGCTACAGCTATATACTATAAAAACACAATAAAAAAAAATATACTAAAAGACAGGGCCGCAGTTTCTAACGAGCTATATAAAAATAAAACTCATAACCAAACAATGTTCTAGCTAGCCTAAAAATAAAAATTAAAAAAACTATAATATTATTAAAAGCTTTAATGCATATCCCGGCTATTTATCTAGCTTTAGATTAAAAAAAAAAAAATAAATTAAAAAAAAAGATAAAAAAAAAAATTATAACTATAAACATTAAAAAAAAAAAAAAAATAAAAAAAAAGCAGATAATAAGCTTAAAGCTAATTAACAAGTCTATAAAAGTACAGACAGGAAAGTTATGTCTTTAGCAATGGCAAAATAGACTTAACTATTATTACTTTTACTTTTATTACCTTTAAAACGACTAAATAAATTAAAACCTATTGCACTTTATATAGTTTATAGCTATTATTTTTCTACCTATTTTTTATAATGGCATAGCATTAAAAAGGCATACCAGTCGACAATAAGGATAACCGAGACAACTTAGACAACACGGAGTAAAAAGCCGGCGACGGTAGGGACCTATATATAGCAATGTATAAAGGCTTATTATTCCGAACCTATAAAATGTAGCAATTTTGGGCATAAGCAATAATATTTTTAAAAAAATATTATAACTAAAAAGTTATAAATTTGGTATATATAGGCCTGTTTTATATAAACGGGTACTGCAATAATATAAACTATACAGTAAAAAAAAATTAATAAAAAAAGATGGTATATAAAGACCTAATAAAGAAATATTAAACCAACAAGTACATTTTAAAGTATAAAACCTCATACCGAATGTTCAAAATAATAAGCAATAAAATGCTAGACCTGGCGATATAATATATACGAACAACTTACTTATAATAATCGATAATTAATTTAGCTTTTTTATTTAAAAAAATCAAAATAGACTTTATATTAAATATTAGCTATTTATACTTATTAAAAGTCAGCTGGCTTTTTAATAAAAGCTTATTTTAGCTAGAAAAATAAGTAATAACAGCGATAATAATAGAATAGGCTAGGCGGAAAATGATCTAAAAAAATATTATACCGGCATTTTTATAATAAATATATAACAATAAACCTAAGCTTAATAATCTAAAAAAGATACTGTTAATATTAGCAGTACGAGACTATATCTAATCGCAACTAAATCGAAGATAAATTAACAAAGTAAATAAAAAAAAAAAGAGATTTTAAAAATATTATAAAAAAAAAAGCTTACTCCTTTTATTAAAGGGCCTGTCAAAAAAAAAGAACTTTAGGGTGTAATAGCATAAAATAAAATAAAATAAAAACGGAATAATAGCTAAAAAATAAAACGTCGGCATAATAGCTAAAAAATAAAAAGTAACTATTAGACAGACGAGGAACAATAGTTTAAATAAAAAAGACGGAATTTTAGTATACACTTTAAAAAGCTTTTTTAAATAAAACTGCTTTTTATAATCTATAAAACCGCTAAAAAAGACTTAAAATTTCGACCGGGTAACTAGAGTACAGTAGGCGTAGGTTTAATCTTTGCTTATTTTTAGGCAAGTGGCTCTAGCTTACACTACTAATTACACGTTAGTTATAGCATATTAGCTAGCGATTGTCTTTAGTTTATAATAAAATAAACTATAGTATATAAAATAATTATTAAGCTTTAGCGCCTTTTAGATTTTAAATATAATATTATTTATAAAACAAACGATTTGCCTTATTTAATTTACTATAATAATATAACTAATTATTTATTTTAGCCTAGTATTTATTTATTATTTTTTTGTCTAGCCTAGCTAACCTGCCTATTACATTCTATATATAAAATAAAAAATAACAATTTAAATAATGCTTTGGGTTAATAGGACTAAATAAATTAAGCTTATTAAACTTTATTAGTCGTAATAGTTATATATATATACTAATAAAGCCCGCTTTTATACCCTTTCTCCTACCTAGCTTTAGAAATGCTTTATTATATGTTTATTTTTATATTTTATACTTTATTATAGCAAATATAAAGGTTAACTAAAAATCTTTCCTAATAAATGCTTAAATATAGAATAAACTATATATTTTTTTTAGTATTATTAGCAATATACCCTGCAGCAGATTAGTTAGCTTAATATGTTTTATTGTCGGCGAAAATATAAAAAGTGCAAGCGGCGGCCTAGTAATAACAAATACTCCGGGTTTTAATTTGTAAATATAGGCGTTAAAATTAAAAAAAAATCTTTTAACTATATAGTCTGCGCTGTTTACCACCTTAAGCTTTTAGTATATATTATTAGTTATAGCAACCGGCATTCTATGCATGACTGAAATATAAGGGGGTATTTTAATATTATTATAGTCTATAATTAAATATGCTTTTTTAAACGCTTTCTATTTTTATATATTTTTCTCCAGCTTATGCTTTAATAAAAAAATAAATAATAGTTGCTTATATAGCTTAGTAAATATAAAAGCTGTTTAAAAGTTTAAACTATATTTTATTATATTTAAAGGTATAATAGCCTTAGCTATTTTATTTAATATAATATTAAAACTATTAACTACTTTAACATTTAATATATTATAATTTTTTTTAATTTAAATGCCAGCTTAAAGTTATTTAAGCAGGTCGGCATATATAATATCTTTTGCTTGCATTTGTTTATCTAATATTATAACTATAATAAACTCGCACTATAGCGTATAGCCTAAATAATGCCTATTAAAAAATGTGCCGCTTAGTAGTTAAAAATGCTCTTTAGTTATTACAAATTTTTTTTAAATAGTTGATTTATTAGGGTATAGCATAGATATTTTAATAATTAGCTCGAACTAATAAAAGTCGCTATATAAAATAATAATTAGCATACTATTAAAGCTAAGGTTTTTTTATTTTTAAGCTTTTTATAGCTATTAACTCGCTTTATATAAGTCGGCCTTAGATATTATGCTGTATTCGTTAATAACTAATATATCGGTTGCCTGCCAGCTTTAACATTCTGTTTTTAAAAAGTTTTTGTCTTTTTTTAGGTTTATAGGTTTAAATCTTAATATAAAATATACTGTAGTCCCGCTAATGTTAGCTTTTATAAAACCGGACATAGTTATAAAACAAATGCTGCTTTGCTTTTTTTTTAGTTTTAAAGCTGCTACTAGGGCATTAATTATACAGCTTTTCTCTGTCCCCCCTTTGCCTAATAAATAAAGCCTTAATTACAAATATAAAATAGCAGCATTTTTTTGCTTATTGTTAATATTATTAGTTTTTTTATAATTATTTTTATATTAGCTGACTTTATTTAAATGCTTTAATATTATATTAAATATAACAGTTTATTTTTTATTTAATTTATATTCTGTTATAATTATTTTATTAATATAAAACTATATAATATTAAGGCTAATTAAAATATTAATCTGCATTAGAACATATGGTTAATTATAATAGCGCGGTTAAATGTTTTATTATATTATAACAAAATCGTAGTTTAGTTTAAATAGTTCGTCGTTATTTTATGCCAGTATGTTAAAACTGCTTATATTATTTATAGCATTTTTATAGTTATTATTGCCTTTAATTTTATAAAGAATTTTTTTGTTTAATGTTAAAATTTCCTCGTTTTACTATGTTACTGATTTTTTTAGCAGTTTTATTTAAAAGCCTAAGCGTTTTAAATCCTTTGTTTATAATACTATAACTATATCGCAGTATATTATTGACTTTTTTAATATAGGATAGTCTGTAATTTTAGAGCATAATATATAATAAAAGCTGTATATTATATTGTCTGCTTTTTTAAAAATAAAAAATCCCTTTTTTCGCAATCTGTCTAGCTGGGCCGCTAAGCCGTCTAAAAATGTATATAGCTCATCGCGATATAAAAGGTCGTCCGCTGTCTCCTTTTTTTTAGCCAAAGGGTAATTTCTGCCAATTTTAAAGTTAAAATTATCGATTTTATTATTATAGTTTATTTTAATGCCCTATTATTTAGTGTCCCGCTTTGCGTCCTTTTTTGACTTATAAAATAAATCGAAATTAAAATAAATAAATTATAACCTATTAAAGCAATGCTTTTTTATTTGCTTTTATAGTGTTTTAGGCTTTATATTGCTAGTTTTAAAGTGATTTTAAAATATAAATAAGCTAAGCTTAACCACATAGGACTGTGCATATAAAATATTGTTTTATCCGTTTATAAAAAATATGCCATTAATCAAAAGGACAGCAGATAATGTTAAATTTATAACCTGTTGGCAAAACTGGCTGCTGTTTTATATATTATTAAATAAGCAATGTCTTAAAGTCCACTTATTTTTGCTTAGTTTTATTACTGTTTAAATATAAAATATATAATTATATAGATATAAATCTTATAACTGCAGACCTTTTATATTATATGCTTAGAGAATGGTTGGACAGATGCCCTATATAGGTTCAAAAGTGTATGCTTCGTTATAAGGCCGGTTTTGCAGTGTTTTATTGCCTAATTTAGCTGTTTAGGCTTTTAGGCCCGGCTAAGTTTTTATAATCGTTTAATATAATGTTAAAATATAAATCTAGTTTTATATTGTTTATAAAAAATAATATATATTATATTTAAATAAAAAGTTTATAATATTAATAAATAAAAGTTTTTGCTTTAAAAATATTTTATTTAAAACTCTAATAATAAAGCTTTTAGCTACTAAGTTTAGCTTTGTTTAATTGACAAACTAGGGTTTTTGCTTTAAAAAGTTAAAATGTGCAGCAATTAATATAAGCTGCTAATATGTTAGCGCTTTTAGCTTAGTAGCATAGTTTATAATATAATATATAATTAATAAAGTTTAAAATTTAATAAAAATTAAAGCAAAGTTATAATTATGCCAAAAAGCCGCCGCCATTACTTTATTAAATCGACTGTAATTATAAGTATTTTATTTAATATAAAAGATTCTATTATTGCTAATATGTGTGTGAGGTACTAAGGCCTATAGCTATTTAAACCAACACTAAGTTTTAAATCTACATTTTTTAGCTTTTATAGCCGCATATTTTTAGCAAATAGGCGTGCATTTATGCTTTTGGGCCCCTAAGGCAATAAAATAAGCTTTTTTTTTTTATTTTTTTGCTATATTATTTTTTAACAGCAAAAGGTTTTTATAAGGCTGTTTCTATTTATGCCTTTTTTAAACCTGCTGGGTAGCCATATTTTCGTTAATTTCTTTATAAAAGTGTTTATCTACCTATTATAATAACCGTACTACTTTTATTAGGTCGTCGTTTTTTTAAATGGTAATAATTAGTTAATTAATGCCGATATTGCCAAAGTACCATATAACACCGTGTAGATAGAACGCCTTGCGGCCGTTCGTCTTAATATAGCTAAAGTATTGGTTAACCGGGCCAAACGAGCTATTGCCGGACTTAACGTTAACAATTTTTATAAAAAAAGCTTTAATATAATAATAAAACTATTATATTATAGTTACTAAATTTTAAATAACTTTTTTTTTAATTTAAAACAGTGCTTTTTAAATATAAATATTTAATCGCTTTAACTATTTTATATAATAAAGTAATTTATATAGCTTTTTGCCTATCTTAATATATACAGATAATATTAAATTATTTAGATTTACAGTAAACTATATTATAAACATGCTATGGCACACAATTATGCTTTTAATTTTATATTATTATGTGGTTTTTTTTTTATTTAAAAAAGGTTGCTAACGGCTATATATCGATATTTCTTACAGTAAGTCCTTTATTTAAAAGTTGCTAAAAAGCTTATATGTTCGCATTTCGGAGGTAGTATTTTATAATTCTTTTTTTAATAATAATATATAAATATTTTTAAATTTTTTAAATGTTTATTTGCTAGCACAGGCAGAACTTATTTATATACTATTATTTTAGATAATACGATTAAATATAAGGAATAAAAAGACAAAATAAGTTATAGTATGGCCGCCATGCTGCTACAGCTTTATAAAAGCCTATTTAAATAAACTGTTAATATGCGATTTATTTTATATACATAGCAGTAAATACTTATATGCTTAGCCCGAAATTACGCTCGTTCTCTTTATCCTAGTCTATAAAGCAAGCGGCTATTATACTAGCTAGCCCTCCCTATCTATACAGAAAAATCTTAATAAAAGTAGCTATAAAATAGTTCGGGTCCCAAATATCCAAAAACTCGTTACCAAATGTAACTTAAACATACGGTTTTCTTTAAATGCTTGCCTAAACAAACTAAACCTTTTAAACATTAATAGCATTTTTTTAGTTTTATAAAAAAAAGCCCGATAATATTAATATTATAATTAAGTTAGTCCTACTATTAATAAAAAGGTTATTATAACCGGGCAGCCGAAGAGCTAGAGTAAAATAATTTTAAAAGGTAATATTATTAATATTATTAGCTAGCAAGTTAGGGTTACTTTGTGCTTTTTTATTATTTATAATATTATATTTTAATAAATCTCTAACTATAAACAGTGCAGGCATACAATATCTGCTATTATTAAAGGCATGTTGCATTAGAAAAAATGTTGGCAAGCCATACATAAATGGTGGGTCATTATTTAAAAAAGCATACCTAGAACGCTTGGCTGCCTCTGCTGCTATATTTAATATAATAATAATGCCTTTAAATATAGCCGGTAAAATTATGTCTTTTTTGTTTTCTTATATGTTTTAAAATCTGGTATTTTTTTAAATTTTTATATATAGATAGTTGTTAGCCTAAAGCTAGAGAAATGCCTTTTTTATAACCGTTTTATAAAGTTTAAAGTGTGGCAATATATTTTTTTTTTAAAATGTGTTAAATTTAACTTAAATAACTTTAATTTTGCTTTTTATATTTTATATCGGCTAAAAAAATATATCTATAACTAAATAGATATTGTTTATAAATATAGATATATAACCGGTTATTTTACGATACAATAAGTTTATTAAATAATTATTTTTAAAATCGAGAGAGAATTTCGTAATATGGCTAAATATAATGCCGATAGCGAAAAATCGTTTTTTAAACAGCCATAAAATATCGATCTTTTTTAGCTAAAAATGGTCGCATAGTATTTATAGCATATCTAATCGACAGCAGGCTAAAAGTTTATTATACTTAATAATATTATTATAGCACGACTTATAAATAGGTATTTTTTTATTTAGTATAAAACACTCTATATAGTTAAAGCGATAAAGGCTATTTTTATTAATATTTAATAGTAGTTTTTATAGCTTGGCCTTAAGTTTTTTTAAAAACTTTATAATAAAAAAAACTATTATATTATTTTTTAGTGTTTAAATTTAATATAGCTAACACTAATTAAATGGCAATAGGTTAAAGTTTTAAGTTTTAGCCTAAAACCGTAATATATATGCCGCCTTTCGTTTATTAGTAATAAGATTAAAAAACTTTTTAATATTTAAATTTTATATTTTAAATATATAACGCTGGTCTGCTATATTTAAATATTTTTTAGCTTTATTTTTTATACCGCTGTTTTTTTAATTAAAAACATACGATCTGCCGCTTTAAGTTATTAATAAAAAAAATAATAGCGGGGCTAGTTCTAAGGATAACTTTGCCTATAATAATAATATTAGCGGTAATATTAAAGCAAATCTTAGCTTTATAGTTTATATTATACTGCCTTTATTACCTTTGTTAATATTATCGGTATTGTTAATATTATTAATATTATTAGTGTCGTTAATATTGCTGGTTATATAGTTATTTTCGCTATTAGTACTGTTAATATTATTAATATTTAATATATTACCTTAGGTTTTTAAAAAAAACTGTGGTAATAATATTAAAGCGAACAAAGCCTTTATATATAAAAATAGCGGCACAGAGCTATTTAAAAAAAAGTAAGGCCTGCTTATAGTAAAAGGCAACCGCTACGTTTTTAATATATTAACGTTAGCAGCTAGCTGCAAAGTAAAAGGTGTATATGCTTTAAATTTTAAAGTATAGGTTGGCTGCAGGGTTGTTTTAATACCGAGGCTTAATTATAATAATATTTAAAAGCGAGTTTTTTATAATAACTACTAATTTAATATTAAGTTAATAGAATAAAAGTGGCATATGTTTTTAGTATATTAATATTAGCAAAAAAATATAGAGCAAAAGGTATATATATTCGGAATGTTAAAATATAGAAAGGTGACTGGAACGTTTTTAATAAATTAATATTAGCAAAAAAAGTTAGTTGCCGAGTTATTTTAACACTATAGCTTGATTATAATAATATCTAAAGTCGAGTTCTTTTTAATTACTGCAGATTAAGTGCCATATTAAAAAAATAGTTTAAAATGCTAAATATAAAGCTTTTATTTAAAGTTTTATATATAATATATTAAACTTTTTATATAATATATATTTTATATATACTAATTATACAATCTTAATATTTTATATATAATTATAGCTAATTTTTTACTTTAAATAAAAAGGTATATTTATTATAACTTATAAATAATATAAGCCTGTTTTATTTAATGCCTTTATATAATATACAAAGAACTTACTAAAATAAACAGTATAAAATGCTCATATTATGTGCTTTACACCTATAAAAGGTTAGACATTAGATACCTAGCCCTTAATTGCTAGCATATTTATTAATTATATTATTAGCAAATTAAAAAAAAAATCAAAAGACTATTAAAGGTTATATTTTATTACTTTATAAAAGCTATTCGGTTATGCCGATATATTATACGGTGTAAAAAAATGTGCACAGTTTTAATCTTATACTATATCTTTTAGCTAGCGAATTGCTGACTAAGGTCCACTTTAATATATAAAACTTTTATATAATTTTTAGGCTAGCAAGGTTATTATAAAACTATTAATTTTATAAAAAGCTATATAATATTATATACTAAAAATATTTAATGCTAAAAAACTAAAAGGGTTTATAAGCAAAAATCATTTAATAATCACCTAAATGCTATAGGCAATATATAAAGTTTTAATAATCGCTTATTTAAAATAATAATTTATTTTTTTTATTTTATTTTAGTTTGATTTTTTTTTATAGCTTATTAAAAATAATAATTATAATTTATATTTTTTTTACTTTGTTTTATTTTAACTTTTTTTTATAGCTTAATAATATTTGCTTTATATTTTTTAATCTTTTTATTATGTTTGCTTTTATAGTTTTTACTGTGCCTACATTTATTTCTTCCATTTTTGCCAGGGTTAAAGGGTATAAAATACCAATAGCTTTTTATATTAGCTTAATATCAAAGGTAAAGGGGTAACAGCAGTATACTAAAAACGATCAGTTGATTAAATATAGTAATATAACACTGTAGCTTTTTATTAAAGCTAGAGTTTTATTTAATAAGTTTAAATAAAAACTTTTTTTAAAATATATTAACAACTTTAATTTTATATTTGCTGCCTATTATTAAAAAAACCCTGCTGTAAAGCTAAATAAAAATAACGTCGTTTTTATATAAGGCCTGTACCATTTATAAGGTCTTTTTTTTTGTAATAACCTTAATAAAAACCTTAAATTTAGTCTTATATAGCAGTAGATAATAACTCCCTATTAAAAGCAGATTTAAATATATATATAAGTGTCGACTGTTTTTTTTATATTAATAATTAATAAGTTTAATTTAAAATGCCCTAACTTAGCTGCCATAATAGATTAAAATATTTTTTGCTTATTTGTTAACAAAGTAAATAAAATCTCAACTTAAAAAAAGCTCGACTTAGACTTTATAACATTAATACTGTTTTTAAAGATAAAAATCTTTATAAAAATTAAGTATTTTTTTTAGTGCAGTAAAAGCGCTAAAAATGTTAGTCCTTTTTAAAAACCTTTTAAATTAGTTATTTTTTTATTTTTTAACAAAAGGCTTAAAAAACGTTTTAAATTTATATTAATTAGTTAAAGTAAACTAGCTTTATTTACTGGCTAATTAGTATATATTATAAGCACTATTATTAGCTAAATTAAAAATAAATTTATTTAGAAAGCTAGCTATAAAAAATATAGGCCTGTTTTTAATAGCCCTATCTATATTATATATCCCGGGGAAGAGTTAAAAGTCCTCAACTTTGCTAGCAGTAAGGTTAAAGTTAACCCTGCTACTGTTATATTACCAACCAGGACTTAATATTTTAATAAACGAATGTTTATAAAAGCCTAAGCAAAAGGACTAAATTTTATATAGTTTTAAAACGCGGGCTTTATATTAGCAGATAATTATTCGGCTGCTAAAAATAAATCGACTGTTATTCTACCTAATAAAATATTAGCTATAGCTATAAATATCAAATTTGTTAATATTAATGCTATTTTATTTTTAAATAGTTTAAAAGGTATGCTAAAACGCCGCTTATTTATAAATAAAATAATAAAAATAATATTAACTAAGTTTAATAAAACAATATAAACAGCGGCTGCAAAGGTATATCTGCTAATAAAATAGCACTAAATAGTGTTAACACAAATATATAATATAATAAGATATATCTTTATATACTATTAACTAATGCTAATATAATTTTATATATAGCTCTAACTTTATATAAAAAGCGGTCCTACTTTAAGGTTAAAAAAAGTATTTTTTAATACTAGCTGTTTTATTTTTTTAATTTAATCTAATCTCTAATAGTGGACGGGCCTTTAAGGCGACCTAAGCGTAAAAAAGTCGAATAAAAGCTGTTAATTATGCCTTTTTATAAAATGCTAATTTTATTAAATAAGCTTGGGTCTGTTTGTCTATATTTAGTGGTAGTATGCTAAATATATTGTGCACTATAATATTAAGCTATATCGTTTTTTTTTATTATTAATAAAACGTCGTTTTATTTATCTTATATAGTTTTATCGATTGTATTTTAATATTAAATTCGATATAAAAAAAGTTTACACTATGGTTTAAATTTTTGCTACTTTATAGTATTAATAAAAGGTTTAGTATATAAGCTTTTTTTTTTAATTTTAATTAATTATATTTTATTATATTATAATAAAATAACTTATTAAAACAATAAAATAAATATTTAAAACCGGTTTTATTATAATAGCAGTTAGTATAAAACCTCTAAAAAGCATTATTTTGCTATATTAATGCAGTAATATAGCTAACCTATAGTTTGCGACCTCTGCGGCATTGCAGGCACGCCGTTTATAAAAAATAAGCATTTTTAGCTATTTATATTAATGCTGCTTTTAAGTTTACCTTTTTTTTAATATTAAATATCTTTTTATTATAAGTGTTGCTTATTAAAAAGCGGCAAAAAAGCAAGCGGAAAAAAAAATAAAAGCTTAATTTTATAAAAAATAAATTTAACTGTTTAGCTAAATTAAAGTATATATAGCATAAAGTTTTTTATACTATACACCTATAAAAAATAGATAAAAAGGCCGGCAATATAAAGGCAGGCGATGCAGGCGAGGTAGGCAATGCGGGCAATGCAGGTAAAACAGGCAAAGCGGGCAAAGCGGGCAAAGGTGCTAAAATAAACAATAAAAATAGTTTAGTCTATATTAATAAAATGTCTAACTATAATATGTTTTTAATAAAAAAGATTATAATAATTATTTTAGCTTATAAAGAGCATGCTTAAAAGTATAAAAATAATGCTTAAAAAACCTTTTTAATAATAATAGAACGTATTTTTTATATATAATTTAATAAAAGTTAATTTAATATAAAATAAATAAAAACTAAAAAGTTAACTTTAATAACTAAATATATATTGTTTAAAAAGGTGCCAAACTATAAAATAAATAAATAAAAAAAATAATAGCATAATAAATCTAACTATATATATAAACAGCTTAAAAAGGTTTGCTTTTTATTTGCTAACAACCTTTTTTATATAAATATACGCGCACAGTTTACACGTCGAATGTTATACTAATATATAAATATACTAACATATATAGTATGCATTTTAATAAAGTATATATATTATTTACTATATTTATTATGTATAGCTGCGAGTTATTTTTATATGCTAGAAAAGCGGTACCCTTAAGCTAGAACATTATAGCTTAGCGGCCAGATATATTCTATACTATATATAGTTAAACGTAGCAGTAAATTCTAGCTAAATTAGCAATAGATTATAAATTATATATAATAATAAATTATAAATTAAAAATAGCAGCAGATTTTAAACTGGAAATAGCCACCTATTTATTTAAGCAGCTGTATAAAAAAGGTAGATAGATTGAACGCATATATTTAGATAACCATAAGCTTTTATTTAAGGCTTAGCTTAATCCGCCGCAGTAGTATAGCGACTTAATATATATAACCTATTTTATAAAGTCTGGTAGCGAGGGCGTTCCTATAACCTATAGTATTATATCCTGCTTATATAGGTGTAAAAAATATCTTTAGTTTTAATAGTCTTAACTAAGATAGTATAAATAATAAAAATAATTAAAAAGTAAATTAGTTATTTAATTAGTTATTTAATCATTTAATTATTTAATTACTTAGTCACTTAGTCATTTAGTCACTTAGTTATTCAGTCACTTAATTACTTAGTTATTTAGTCATTTAGTCACTTAGTCACTTAATTATTTAGTTATTTAGTTATTTAATTATAGTTTAAAAAAAATAGCTATGCTAAGGCGAAATAAAATAATATATTATTAGCTTTTAACCGAACTATTTATACTATTTCGCGGTATATCGAGGTTATGCTTATTTTTATAGTCGCAAAAAAGCTTGCTATAGTTGCAAAATAGCTTGCTGAAAAAGTTTATTAAGCTTTAAATATATGGCGAGTTATATTAGGGTTTTAGCCTTCTTAAATATATTATGCCGACAGGCAAGTGCTATAAAATAAGCTAGTTTAGCTAGGTTTAAGCGGGATATGCATATATAAATTTCGTTTTAAGTTATTAATAGCTTTTTAAAAAAAAAAACTAATATTTTAGCATTCCGATTTTTATTACTGTCTTGCCAGCAATTTATTAATTTTTTATATATTAAAAACTAAAGTTAATAATAATAGCTATTACTAGCTAATAATAAAATTAAGATTATATAGTTAAAAACCTTTATAAGTTTAAAAATATTAAATTTTTTTATATAAAGTCTATAAATGCTAGGCTAACTGAAATTATAGCCTAATATGCCTAGCTGGACAGAAGCATAGCTTAATATGCCTGGCTGGCCGGAATTATAAGCTAAAATGCCGGGCCGACCGGAAGCATAAGCTAAAATGTCTAGCTAGTTAAAAGCATAAGCTTAGGGATATTTTTTAAGCGCTAGTCGCAGTAAGATCGGCTATTTGCTGCTAGGTTTTAATAAGCCTAAGGACATGCTTATTATAAATATAGCCTTTTTTAATATAATTATATTTTTATTATATGCTATATTTATACGAATTTTTATATATTAATATATATTTGCTAATATAGTTTTTATAAAAACTTACGGTAAATCTAGCCTTTTTAAATATATAATTAAATAATAAAAATCTAATAAGCTTTATTTATAAA
The DNA here is from genome assembly GCA_022578495.1 of Nemania sp. NC0429. Classification (NCBI taxonomy): domain Eukaryota; kingdom Fungi; phylum Ascomycota; class Sordariomycetes; order Xylariales; family Xylariaceae; genus Nemania; species Nemania sp. NC0429. The sequence goes on from MU392257.1 coordinate 21,261, forward strand.
AAAATGCACAGGCTGTTTTAATAATATATAATTTATATATTTAGTTTTTTTTTTAATTTAAGCTCTAACTTTGTTATTAAGCAGTAATTTTGCCCAAATTTTTAACTTTTAATAAATATATAAAGTTAAAGCATACCTAATTATTACATTTATTTGTTAGCAAAGAGTTAAAATAGACTGCGCGCCTACTACCTTTATAATAGATGACCAAGCTTTAATGCTCATAGCCCTTAAACGAGTAAACTGGTGCTATAATAAACTTAGCGTGGCGAATATCTTTATAAAAAAGGGCCGGCATTAGCAATATATATAAAAGCAGGTTTCCTATAAACACAGTTGCTAATATTAGTGCTGCTAATTTTAATAGTATAATAAGGCGTAATTTTATATTGATTTTATAAAATATTAAATAGCTTTTCTTTTTTAAAAGTCGAAATTAAAAACTAATTTATTAAAAATAAAATATAAAATAAAAAGTATTATTAAATAGCTTTTAGCTATAAACGCAATTTATTAATTGGCTTAAGACTTTCTATAGCAAATATAGCTTTAGTTAGGTTTTTTAATTAAATAATTTTAATATAAGGTTTTAATAAAAACCAAAATGCTGGCCTTTATATTAAGCTATAATTAGATTAGGCGGTTTAAATAAATTTGCAATAATTAAATAATTATCGGAATTTTTATATATAGAAATAATAGTTTAGTTTTAGCACTAATAATTATTATTTATAATAAAAAGCTATTTAAAAAGATATACTTTTTTAGCAAGCTTTAATAAAAAGTTTATATTAACTATATAAAACTTTGCTTTAATTTTTACTACATTTAAAAAGTTGCTACTAGCTATATTAATAAAAGGTCGAATAAATAGGTGGTAATCGTGTTATTAGCTATGTTGGCTAGGTCAGAGGGCGAATATTTAAATTTTAAAATGTAAAAGGTTTATAAACAAAAGCGCAACTATAGTTGACTAATATAAAAGTAAGTACAGACTTAGCTAGTAAACATGCTAGGTAAGGGATTTATTAAATAAAAAATGGTCTAAAAAAAACAAGGGCGCAACTATATTTAACCAATACAAAAGTAAGTACAGATCTGGCTAGTAAATATGCTAAATAGGTGATTTATTAGGTAAAAAATGGTCTAAAAAAGACGAAGGCGCGACTATATTAACTAAGGCGAAAAGACGAAGGCGCGACTATATCGACTAATATAAAAAAACAAAGGCATAATTATATTTAACCAATATAAAAGTAAATATAGACCTGGCTAATAAATGTGCTAAGTAGGTGATTTACTAGGTAAAAAGTGGTTTAAAAAAGACGAAGGCGTAATTATATTTGACCAATGCAGAAGTAAGTACCGAACCGGCTGGCAAACGTGCCAGATAGGTGGCTTATTAGGTGTAAAGTAGTCCAAATGTCTAAATTTAAAAATATAAAAAAAGGTCGTAAATAAGAGCGCAACTATATAATTAATATAAAAGTAAGTACTAAATTAATTGGTGTATATATATAAAAATAAGGTAGGTAGGTAGGTAAAAATATATGGTAGCGCGGGTAGGTAGTTAATAAACCTGGGTAAAAAGAAGTAAATAAAAATAATAAAAAAAGGTAAGCAGAGTGTAAAAATGCGAAAAAACCAAATAAATAGCCGGAGGGTTTTTTATAAACGGAAAATAAGCAGTAAAAAAACAAATTAATAAAAAGCTAAAAAATTTAATAAAAAAAATAATTATTATTTACCTTAGCTATTAATACAGCAGTGTGGCGATATAGCCGCTAAAAGGTCGTTTTTTTTTATATTAAAGTTATAATTATTAAAAAAAAAGATTGGTTATATGTTAGGTTAGCTAATTTTTTTACCTGCTAAAATAAAATATATAATAGATTAAAAAAGAAAGTCTAAAAGCTGTAGGTGGAAATAAGACAAAGTTTTATCTATATATCTAAATATCTAGCGGGTCCGTGGCCTTATAATAAAAGGTAAAAGCCTCTCTATCTATTTATATTAGATACCTAGGTATCTAGGTATTTACTTTATTTTAAAAAAATAGACTATTTTATTTACTATTTACCTATCTTTATTTAGGCAGTCACCACCTTTCGCTTTTAAAACAGTTATTTTAAAACATTGGCGGATATCTGTTAGCCTAGCAATAAAGTAATAAATAAACAAAATCGCATTGTCTGGCACTGCATATAACTACTAAAGCGATATAAACTTAAGCCCCTGCAAATAAAAGATTAAACTATATATAACAATGTCTGAATTTAGTTTAATAATTTATATTAGATTTTAAAGCAGCATTACCTTTTTTATTATTATTTATTTTGTTAGCGCATATTCTTTCCAAGTAACCATTTTTTTTATTTTTTTAATAAGTTAGCATTTTATATTTTTATATTTAATAAAAGCAGACCTAATTTAGTTACTATATAGGTGTTTAAAGGCCTATTTAAATATTGTCGCTATATTTTATAATTATTATAATTATTATATTAAATTAACTGTTTAATTATAACTTTATATTTTATATTTACTTTAAGTGTCGGGATTAGCAGTAGCCGATAGATAATACTGTTTTATAATAGGTAATAATTATAATAGCTTTATACTAAGCACTTTTATAACAGCTGTAATACGATTTATTAATAAAAGACTTTTATTTTTCGTCGTTTTTATATTTTATAATTTTATAGATATTAGCTAAGGCGTTTAATGTCCGGCGATTTAGCTTTAGCAGTATAGTTCGGATGGCATAGGTATTTCAAAGCTTATATGCTAGTAGCTTTAACTTATTTTTACGACCGTCTTTTATATAAAAAAACTATTAGGTGTTTGCTATTATTAAATTAAGTAAACTGCTGGAGTTTTTATGTTATATTTTATTTATTTATTTAAATAGCGCACTAAAACTATATATAGCTATTAAAGTGTTTATAATTTTTATATATTATAATTTTAATATAGCGAAAGTTTAAAACATAATAAACTATATTTAAGGTATTAACTTTTTTAAATTTAAAAAAAAGATAGACTAGCATATAAAAAAAAGCGGTGTATAGCGGTAGAACTACCTATTAAAGCAGGATAAGCTAGTTATTTAGATTTAGAAGGCATAAGCATATCCTACTATTACTATTATAATTACTATTTATTATTTTTAATTAAGACTACCTATTATTACTATTATAACCACTATCTGCAACTAAGACTACCTATTACTACTATTATAACCACTATTTATAACTAAAACTACCGACGGTTATAAGATTTTTTTTATATATTTTGGCTCCTATTTAAGCATTTTATAAGCCTGCACTAAGCTGTCGAGTTTTTTTATATTTAAAACTACTTAATAATTATCTATTAATATACGCGCTGAGGCAATCGTTTTAAAACATTTACACTATATATTACATACTACCACTACCCGGCCCTGTCGCGGTAGCTTATGCCTTAGAAGTTTAAAAAATATATCCCAGCCTTTATTTATACTGCTATAAATATATTATAAATTAACTAATTACTATAGTTCGTATATATAATAGCTCTTTTTAACGATGTTCGGGCGGTGTAAAACGGCAATTATACCGAGAGCAAAGTCTAAATTTAAAAGATTTTCTGCATATATTAAAATAAAAATATAAGCAAATATATAAAAAGTGAGTAAAAATAAAAGCTTTATATTTAAAGCTAGATGCTTAATATAAAACTGCTCGGCTAAAAAAACGATAATAAAAACTAAGACTGCAAAATAATAGCAAGCAATATTAAAAATTATAAAAAAAAGTATATAATTATTATTAAATTAAACGGCAATATTATTATATATATGTTTTAGCATAAAAAGATCGATATATGGGCTAATAGCTAGGATAAAGCAAACTTTGCCTATATAATTCCATCAGCTATAATAAATAAGCTAATCGAATTTTTTTTAAAAATATAGATTATTTTAAGCAATATAAATAACTAAAATAATAAAATCGAAAGCTTATTTTCGACTATAAATAAAAAAAAAAATTAAATTTTTATAATTTATATAAATTTATAAATAAGGTAGATTAATATATTATAATATGTGCGGCTTTAGCAAATAAAATAAATATAAATGGTTTTTTTTTATTAATTTAATATTTTTTAATAATATAATATATTATAAAATTTGACGTTTGCAGCTTTGCTAATAATTAAGACTGTATATAATATAGCTTATTTATAAGCTGGTAACTAATTATATATCCATTTGCCAATATATACGCCAAGGCAATCGTTTTAAAGCATTTACGCTATGTACTACATACCACCACTACCTGGCCCTATCGCGGTAGCTTGTGCCTCAGAAGTTTAAAAAGTATATCTTAGCTTTTATTTATATTGCTATAAATATATTATAAACTAACTAATTATTATAGTTTATATATATAATGGCTTTTTTTAACGATGTTCGGGCGGTGCAAAACGGCAACTATACAAAAAATAAAGTCTAAATTAAAAAGATTTTCTATATATATTAGAATAAAAATATAAAAAAGGGTATAAACAGTGAATAAAAATAGAAAGCTTATATTTAAAGCTAAGTGCTTAATATAAAACTGCCCGGCTAAAAGGACGACGATAAAAAATAAGACTATAAAACAATAGCAAGCAATATTAAAAATTATAAAAAAAAGTATATAATTATTATTAGATTAAACGGTAATATTATTATATATATGTTTTAATATAAAAAGATTAATATATAAGCTAATAATTAAGATAAAGCAGACCTTGCCTGCATAATTCTATCGGCTATAATAAATAAGCTAATCGAATTTTTTTTAAAAATGCAAATTATTTTAAACAATATAAATAATTAAAATAATAAAATTAAAAGCCTGCCTTTAACTACAAATAGGGAAAAAGATTAGATTTTTATAACAAAAGATATGCCTACAAAAAACAGCAATTAATCGCTAATTTAGCCAATTATAAGCCCTAGAAGGCCAGATAGAGTGGGGCAGAGGGTACTTATACCTTTGTACCGATATACTGTTATACCTAAGTATCCCGTAGTATTTACTTTTTTAATATAGATTTTTATTTCTTAAATAGGTAATAATGACTAGGCCTGAATAAGAAATTTTTTCTACTATGGAATCTGCAGCAGAAAGAATTTTTTAAGGTAAAGAAGACCTTCGTTTTACTCTAGTCGTACCTCCTTACGTTAAAAACGAAGGCATTTTTTAAATTATTTAATTTTAAGTTTTTTTTATTTTATTAATTTATTATAAAAAGTTTAAGTTTAGTAAAAAGCTTTATTATTAAAAGCTCGACTTAATTTGCTGTAAGAAATTTAAGCATAATAAAAAGCTTTATTATAAATGCAGCTATAATTTAGTTTATTATAAAAAACTCGGGTGCAGCGATTTAATCTGCTATAAGAAACTTAGGCATAGCAAAAAGCTTTATTATAAGTGCAGCTATAACTTAGTTTATTATAAAAAACTTAGGTGCAGCGGTGTTTTAATTTGCTATAAAGGTTAAATTATTTATAGCTATAAGCTATATATTATTTTATAAAACTATAAGCTGCGCTTTATTTTATAAAGCTGCAGGCCGTACATTTTTTTATAAAGCTATAAGCTGCGCATTATTTTATAAAGCTAAAAGCTACATATTATTTTATAAAGTTAAAAGCTATATATTTAAAATATTTTATATAGCTATAAGCTATATATTATTTTTTATAGCTATAAGCTTTATATTAAATATATTTTATATAAATAAAAACTTTATATAACTAGTATTATTTTATTATTAGTCGTTATTTTTTTTTTTTTTTTATTATAAAAATCGTCGTTTAATATATCTTCGATTTTTTTAAAAATATATTTATTATTTAATTTAAAGTTAAGCTTTTTAAAATTAATTTTATAAAAAAGCTTATTAATTTTTTTTTTATATAGCTTAAAAGCTTTTTAAACTATATTTATTATATCGGCAGCTGTCGCATTTTAATTTTTAATAATAAATAGTTTTTAATTTTAATTAAGCTATTTATTTTTAATAATTAACTATAATAAAATAATCGGCTTAAAGTCGTTTTTATTTATAATATTTTATATTAAAATAATAAAAAATATGCTAAGCAGAGTTATTTTTTTGCTATTTAAAAATCTAATAAATATAATTATGCTATAAATAAAGTTGGTATTATAAAACTAAAATATTATTTACTAATTTTTATTTAATATAAAATATTTATTAAATATAACTTTAAACTTTTTTTATAATAATTCCGATAGGTTTTATTTGCTTTAATTATTTAAAAAGTTAATAAAATATATATATTAATATTTAAAAATCGATTTTTTTTTTTTTTTTAGCTTTTTATTTAGTTATATTTATTATCGGTTTGTCGGTTTTTTTAACCGTTTTATTAATAAGCTCGTTAATATTAAAGATTTAAAAAGCATTTTAATTAAATAGTTTGCCTAAAAGTCGATTTATAAAGTACGCTATAGCAAAAAATTTAAAAATATCGAAATATTAAATATATTAAAAATAAAAATCGGTAAAAAAAAAAAAAGCTAATTTAAGTCCGTTTTTATTAGCTCTTTTTATTAGCTTTATAATAGTATTAAGCTCTGCTATTATAATATTTTTATAAAGCGTTTAAAATAAAATAAAGTTAACAGTTTTTTTATTTTTTTTTTTAATAATTTTTAATAAATATTTTATACTATTTATTTGCTTTATAATATTAATTATTAGTAGCTCGAACTTAATTAGCTATATAAATTTTATAGTAAGTTTTTAATAAAAATAGTTAAAAGCTTTAATTAAAAAAGCGATATTATTAATTATATCTTATTTTTTATTTAATTAAAGGCAGACTTTTTAACATTTAAAAGCAGAGTTAATAGTTTAAGTAGGTATTTTAAAAAAACTATTATATTACTAAAAACGGATTTTGCTTTTAAAGCGACCTTTATATTACTATTTTATTTTTTATACTTTTTTATTTACTAATAGTAAAAATAAAACCTAAAAGCTATATTTATTAATAAATTAAGCTTATTATTTTTTATTATTTAATAGTTTATAGATTTTATTTAAATATTAAATAATATATGCTTTTTATTATAATTTATATTTTTAATTAATATTATATTTTAGCTAAATAGCTTTAAAAAGCTTTTTAATTATATAGTAAACAGCTTTTTTAACTATAAATAAAGCTTAAAGCAAAGTTAGCAATTAAAACTTAACGTTTTAAAATTCGACGGCGACGTTATTATTAGGTTATAGCAGGTTAAATAAATAAATAAAAAAAAAATATAAGCAATTATACTATTAAATATTTTTAAAAATTAATATTAAAAACGGCGATTATTATATTTTTATAAATTTTTCGCTTTATTATTTTTATAAGTCTTTTATAATAAGTAAGTTCGTATATAATATTATATATAAAATAAACTAAACGGTCGTTTTAGTTAAAAAATAGCGCTTTTTTTTAAAAAACTTTTATTTAATAATTAAGTATATAATAAGTTAGTCTTAAGCTTTAATAAGACCTGCTTTAATATTAATAAACAGTTTAAAATAAAAGTTATTATTTTTAAAATTAAAGCTTTTGCTAAACAGCGCACCGATTTTATATATTTTAGCGTTATATATAAATAGCGCGAGTTCGAATTTATAAAAAGTTATTAAGTTCGCTATAATTATTTATATTTTATTATAAATAATAATAAAAGCTATATTAAAAATATTTTTTAATTTTTAAACTATTTTTAGTTTATTAAAATAATAAATGCTATTAATAAATATAAATGCATTAAAAATAAATTTAATTATTATGCCGCTATAAAAAATTTTTTTTTTAAAGTTTATATATTTAAATAACTATGCTTATAATTATATTTAATTTTATTCGATTTTGCCAGCTTTTAAAAAGATTAAAATTATATTATATATAATAATTGTTTTTGCAAACATAATAAGCTTTCTGTTTATTTTTTTATAATATATATGCTTAATATAAATAGCGCGTTTACTAAATCTTACGTTATTAATTTCGACTATAATACGATATTTTTTAATTTTTTTAGCGCTAATAATTTTAATGTAGCTAAAAGAATATAAAGCTATAAATTATAAAAAAACTAATTAAAAACTTAATAGTTTAAATTGCTTTTTTTTTAAATAAAATAGTAAAAAATGCCGGCTATAAATAAAAATATATAACCTGTTTTAATTTAACTTTTATTATTAATGCGAATTTTTTATTATATTACGCTTTTTTATTTATTATTAAATAGTTAATAGTTTAAAATAATATTTAAAATAAAGTTATTAATATTTTAAACTTTTTTTTTTTTAAACTTGTCGGCTAAAATAGTAATTATTTTATTATAGTCGCTTTATAAAAAAATAAAAAAGTAAAGGCATTCGGCGCGCTAGTGTTTATTTTAAGCTTTGCAAATAATATAAATTAATGCTTAATTACGCTTAGGCTTATTAAAGCAGCTATTTTTATAATAAAGGCTATTATAATAATAGCATAGGTTATTAAATTCTTTATAATAGCATTTAATATAATTATAAACGATATTACTGCATTTTTTATAAAAATAATTAAAATAAACAGAGATAATATAAATTTAATAAAAAAAATAAGATTTAGTAATAACAGGTCGGACATAAAAATCGTTTTAAACGAAATATAATCGCCGGTCGGCGTTATAACATTTTGCGTCTGCTAAAATAATTAAAAGCTTATTAATAAATATTTAATTTTAATATTTTTTTATTAGCAATATATTTTTATTTTAAATATTTCTAACTATTAGGCGTTCGATATGCTCTGCATTAATATTAAAAAAGTTTAATAAAAATTAATAGCGCTATTATAAATCGAGATTTAGCAGTATAAAATTAAAAACTTTAGCTTTTATATTTTATTTATATATTTTTTAATATATATAGCATTTTTAATTTTAAAATAGCATTTAGTGTATATAAAACAAACTATATAATATTTTATTTATTTTATTTTTTTAAAAAAACTTTTTTATAGTTTTAAAAACTTTTATATAAATGTTATTAATAACTTAAAACTATAAAAAATCTTTTTTTAAAATAGCGTTAATTATTTTATTAAAAAGGTCTAGGTTATTGTTGGCGTTAAATAATAAAACAAAGTTATAAAGCTTATATATAAAGTCCGCGAACAAATAACTTTTCGCTTTATTAATCGAAATTTTAGCCAACGTATCGTCTGCTATAACAGGCGATTATTTAAAAATAACTAAAAAATAACGGTTATAAAGTATAATTAATATAAATAAATATAATTAAAAAATATATAATAAAAAAATATAAATAAGTGCTAAAAATGCGATAAGTATTTATAAGGTGGTAATATGCGGTGTTAAAACAAAATAAAAGTATATAGTATAAATAAAAAAAAATTAAAAATTATATAAAAAATAGAGATTTTTATAAAAGTAAGTTACCTCCGTTATGTGTGCATATTTTAAATTATATGCTAGGTTATTAAAAAAAAAAAAATGTAGTTAAAATACCTATATAATAAGTATTTTTTATACTTATATACTCCGTTAACGTAGTTAATAATAATAAAAAAAGGTGTAGTTTAAATAATTATATAAAAAGCGTTTTTTATATTTATATATTTTTTTAAAATAGTTATTATAAAATTTAAAAAAAAAAAAATGTAAATTAAAAAATAATATATAAAAAATATAGTTTATATATTTTTATACTTTTTTAGTATAGCTAATATAAAAACTTATAAGCTAAAAATAGCTAAAAAATTAATTTATATGGTTTTTTAGCAAACTATCCGCATTGTTTATAAAAATTAAATATATTATTTAATATTTTTTTTATTATAGCCTTTCGGCCGATTAAAGTATAGCCGTTAAGGCTTATTAGTTTTAGTCTAATAATGCTACTTATTAAAAAACCTTTTAATGTTATGCTTAAAACTATAAATAAATAGTTTAATATTATGTTTAAAATAAAACAGCTAGCAGTTAAAAAAGGCGAGCTTTAAAGTTTTAAATATAAAGCGGATAGATTATATAAACTTAAATATGCATTTATTTATAATAAGCTTTAAACAGTTTAGGTATGTTTTTTTAAGCGTTAAAGCTAGTTTTTATGTTTTTTTATTATAGCTAAACTATTTAACCTTATAGCAGGGCTAAATCGGGCTATTTTTAGGTACGTTAAACGGACGGGTGTAAGCGTGTTTAAAAATATAATCGATTATTTATTTTTTAACGCCGTTTTTTTATAAGCTATCTAGCTTAGGCTTTAATTTATTATATATGTTTTTTTTATAGGTTTGAAATATTTAATAAATATATCTTTTTGTTATTTTAGCTATAAAGAGAGTTTAACTTTATATTTAAAATAGCTAAAGACTTTTTTAACTAAAAACGGGCCGACTTTATAAAAGCTAAACTTAGTTTAATTATTAAAATAATATTTAATATATCTTAGTTTAGCGAGTTTAACGTAGATAAAATTGCTTTTTTTAATATTTGGAAAGGTGGTTTAATAGTTATTATAATAAATTTTTATTTAAGTTTAAGCTAAAGCGATAGCATCGGCAGCTTTTTAATATAGCGCTTATTAAGCTTAAGCATAATTATTTTTAATTTTTAATAAAATTAAAAAAAAAGTTTTAAGTTTTTTTTTATATAGCAGTTTATAAGGCGTTTTATTAGTTATAGTTAAAAATAATATATTAAAATAGTGTACCACGTGTTTTATATAGTTTTTTTAATCGGATACTTTTAATCTGCTGCCGATTATTATAATTATATAAGTTTAAAAAATTTAAATCGTTCGTTTAATTTAATTATTTGCTAATTAATAATGTAAAGCTATAATATGTATGTTAATATTAGCTGCTTTATATAAAGCCGTTTATAAGCTATTAAAAAGTTTAAAGTTAGCATTCGAAATAAAAACGTCCGGCAATTTTTAATTTAAATAAATATGTAAAAAATAAAAATTTGTTTACTTTTCCGCTATATAAAATGTTTTTTTAATAATAAACTTAATAAATTTAAAGGTTTTATATATAATAATAAGCATAGCGTTGTTGCTATTAATAAAAATAAATAATGCGATTATAAAATTAAAACAAAGGGCTATTAAAGGTATAAATAAAGTGTTTATTAATTATAACTTTTTATAAGGCGGTTTTTTTAGCTAATTTAGCTATTTTATAATTTAGGCATGCTTTAATATATTTAATAGCGTGTTTTTTAATTTTAAAAAAATATACAAATAATTATAAGTAATTATATATATAATTTATGTTTATATAAGCTCGATTATTATAAGCTATTTTAAATATTTTAGTATATACTGCGGCCGAGATTATAAGTTTATTATTTATTATTTAGCTGTAATAAAAAAGTTAAAATATAAGTTTATATTAAAAAGCGTATAATTAAATAATAAAACTATTTTTATTAAGCTTAGTTATATTATATTAATTTTATAAACGTTTATATATAGTTTTAAATGTGCGGTCGGTTTTTAATAATATAGCTATTTTAGCTTTTAATTTATTAAATATATATAGCGAAGCGATAGTTAACTTTTTAAAGTTTTATAGTTTAATTTTAGCATTTAGCAGGTCTAGGTAATCGTTTGCCGGTGGCCCGGTTTGTTATGCTAGCGATTTATTTAAAAAAAAGGTTTTTTATATTAGTGCTTTATTTAAAAAAAAGGCTTTTTATGCCGGTGCTTTATTTAAAAAAAAAGCTTTTTATATTAATGCTTTATTTAAAAAAAAGGCTTTTTATGCTAGTGCTTTGTTTAAAGGAGAAATAAGTGCAGGTAAAACCGGGGAGTTTTAGGTAATAAAAAAAGAAAAAAAAAATAATTTATATTAAAAAAATCGAGGGCATTAAGGCGAAGTCGATGTAGCGTTTTGTTTAGCTTTTTATAACTATTAAAAATATAATTATTTTATGTTTTTATACCTTTTTAATAAGTTAAAATAAGGCGTCGGCGTTAATTAAAGATTTATTTAGTATATAATATATAAAAAGACGGTTAGCATATTATTAAAAAAAAAACGTTAATTAATAAAGCGGCTTAAGCTTTTAAGTTTATTTATAATAGTTTAAAAAGCTTAAGCGATAGTATTATAGTTAGTATAAATATAAATTTAACTATGGTTAAAATATTAAGTAAGCTTTTTAAAAGTTTAAATTAAACTATAAGTTTTAATTTTATATATATTATATTTTTTTTATAGCTATAAAATAATAAAAAAAAAAAAATATAAGTTATATTTTATTATTTTTTTAGGTCTAGTAAAATGCCGCGCTAATACTGTTTAGGCGGCTAAAATCGATTTAAAATAAAAAAGGTTTTTTATAATTAAAAAAAGCTAAAAAAACGGCGTTATAAATACGTTTTTTTAATTTTTTTTATATTTTATTAGCAGCTTTTTAAACTTTATTATATTTAAGTACTATTTTAATGTGCTTATTTTTAGCTTTAAAAAAATTTCGCTTTTTTTATTAAGTTTAAAAGGTAATATTTTAAATAAAAGGTTATAGTTATAAGCTTATTTTATTTTTTTTAGGTTAGCTTTTTTTAAGCAGTTTTTAAATCCTATGTTTTTAAGGTTTTAAAGCGGCTATATAATGCTTATATACGAGTAAATATAGTGTTTTTAATATTTTATAAATCCGAAACTGCATTTAAAGTTATTAAATATAGTTAGTATTTTTAATTTATAAATTATAGTATATTTTTTTTTATTAGTAGTAAGTTTAAGTTTAAAAACGTATTAGTTAAAAGTTTTTAAACTATGCTGGGTAAAATAATATTTATTTAAAAATATAATATATTTAAAAGCAGTAAAAATTTTAAAAATAATGTTAAAATAGCTAAAGTGCTTTTTAATATTATAAAAATAAATAATAATATTATTAATATAAATAAAAATAAAGTTTTAAAAATAAAAACGGAAAAGTTATTTTATATAGTGTTAAAAAAAACCTAATAATATTTTAAATTTTATAGTAATAATAATTAATTATTTATAGCTGCAATAAAGTATAATAAAAGCTGTTTTATACTAATTAATAAATTATATTTTTTGTTAAAAAAATCTTTTTATAATATTAACTATAAAAAAAACCGTTAAGCTATATATAGCGTTAAAAATTTTATTTTAATAAAATAATAAATATACGTTTTTAATAATTTTAATGTTTATTTTTTTTAAATTAATAATAATACGGGGTTTATTTTTATGCCAGACTATAAATACTAAAAAAGTTATAAAATACGGCTAATTAAAAAAAATAAATTTAATAACTTTTATATTTATAAGTAGCTAAAAAATAAAGTTTATTATATCGCGGTTTTTTTAAAATATAAAATATAGCTTTTAAGCTAAATTTTTTATTAAAACGCTAAAAGTAAAATAAATAAACATTTTAATATTATTATTAAATTTATTTAGTTTAAAGCGAAAAAAATAAAAGTGCTTATATATAATGTTTTTAATTTATTAAAAAGTTTTAAAGTTTTAGTTATATAAAATGTCTATTTTAAACTTATTAAAAAGTATTTATAAAATAAATAACTTTTTTAGTAAATTTAGCAAATTAAAAAAATAACTGTAACTATAACGATTGTTTTTATTATTATTTACGTTTTTTTTTAAATGTTTAAAATTTTAAAAAAAGGTATACCGTTTAAAATAGTTTTATAATTTTTATAAAAAGATATAAAATAAGCTTTTACTGTATTAAAAATTTATATATTGTTTATAAAACCGAATATATTATTTTTATATATAATAATAAGCAAAGTATTAAAATTAGCGAAATAATATGTTTTATTTTATTTAATAATTATTATATTTATAAAAAAGCTATAATAATTAAAATATAAATTAAATATAAGTTAAAAAATAATAAGGTAACCGTATATAATAACGGGCATATTAAAATATTTTATTAAAATTGCTATATTTTTACCGCCTTTAATTATAACGGTTGCTTTAGCTTTAATAAATATTTGCTTTTTATATTTTTTAAAAGTGTTTTAACGTTTATTTAATAAAAAAATATAACGACCGGTATTTGCAACTTTAAATCGATTATTTTAGTTTTTTTTTTTTATTTAATATATAGTTTATATTTTTTAAAAAAATCTAAACTTATAATTATGCTATATTTAAGCTAATTAATAATATAAAAAGTTTAAAATGTCGTTTATAATACTTTTACTTTATTTAAAAGTTTAATATTAATATAAATGCATTATATAATTAAAAGTTTTTTATTATTTATGCTTTTTAATCGGACGGGTATAAAAAAATAATAAATTTTAATGCCGAAATAATATTTTATAAAGTATTATTTAAATATAAAGCATATTAGCAACGCTAAGTTTATATAAGCTTTTGCTTAGCTATTTAGCGTATATAATATTGTTTTAAAATAAATATATATTTTAAATATATAAGCTTTACTATTAATAAAATAAATTAATATAATTTTTTTAGCTTTTTTAATATAATTAAAAATTTAACTATTTAAAACATTTTAAATTTTTAGTTATTTAATCGCTTTATTTAATAATATCGGAAATAAAAAGTTATTAATTAAAAAAAGTCGTTAATTATAAAAAAATTGTTAGCATTATATTTTTTTATTATAAAAAATAATAAATAGTTGCTAACTAATATTTCGTTATTATTATAATCTTTTATTATAAAAAACAGTAAGTAATTATTAACTAAAGCTTTGTTATTATTATAGTTTTTTATTATAAAAGCTAATAAATAGTTAATAACTATAAAAAATAATAAGTAATTAATAATTAATATTTTAAAATTATATAATTTTAAAAGCTTTATATTTATAGCCGGTATATTAAAATTATATAGTTTAGTAAAACCGTTATTAGCTATAACTAGGTTAATAAAGTTTATATTTAAAAGTAATTTAATTTTAGCTATTAATAAAACGCTTTTTTATAACGTTTGCCTTAGGCGTTTTTTTAATTATTTTTAACTTTTAGTTCGCCGGAGTTTTTATTTAATTTATTATAACTAAGTTTAAAAAAACGTATATTTTTAAATGTTTATATAAAAATATATATTTTTTTATTGTTTATATTTTTATATATAATATAACCTGTAAGCATATAAGTTTTTACGACTTTATATAAAAAATAGTTATTAAACTAGTTATTATAACTATAGTTTTAATACCTGTTTTAGTTATTAAATAGGTGTAAACGCTAATTTTAAAAAAGTTTATATAGTTTTTATATATTGCCCGGTTAGTTAATCGATTTTTAGTTTATTATATTTATTATTTTTATGTTTATAAGCTTTTTATTATTGTTAGCTTTGGTGTTGTTAGCCGGCTTGCTTAGTTTAAAAAAGTTTATTATATTTTTAAAAAAATCGGGGTTAATAAATATAATGTTAGCGAAAAAAAAAAAAAAAAGATTAAAAAAATTAGCGTTTTAACGGTTGCTGCGGCTAATATTCCAGTCGGGTTTAAGATTAATTTTAGGCATTATTTTTTTTAATTAGGCAATATGCTTATTTTATTTATTTTAAATTTTTTAATTATAACGTTAAATATTTATAGCGGTATATTTATAAATGTTTATTTATTTATATAAGTTTTATAAAATATTTCTGTTTTTTTTAGTTTAATTAAAGATTTTAATTAAATATTAAAATTATTATATACTCGCTTAATAATATAGTTTTTATTTTAAGTGCTTATTTTATAATAAAAGCTAACTTTATTATTAATATATTATTTAATAGTGGTGTTTTTTTTTAATAAAACTATAAATAATACTGTTAGCATATTTTATAATTTTAAAATAGTTTTTTTAAAATTTTTATTTAAAAAAAGTTTTAGTTTAAAAAAAATCAGATATAACTAATGCTTTAAATTTTACTATAAAGCTTTTAAACTAATAAGCGCTAAAAAAGCTAAATGTAAAAAGGTACAGAGGAAGTACTAATATACACGCAGAGTACCAAAGTACTAATGGAGTCGCCGAGCGGACTGCGACCAGTTAAAAATACTTAGGTATAACAGAGTTGCTAAACGGTCCACGACCGATTGCCGACCTTTAGCCGAACGGGTATAAAGACCTATCGCATAATAAAATTAGGACAACAAATAAAAATAACTTTTTAATATTACTTTTTAAAATTTAGGTATTATTTTATAATATAACTGTAATTATTTATTTATATATTAGCATACCGCCACTTTTTATACTTTTTTATTTTTATATTAAAAATTTATAATATAATATTTAAACGATTAATAATAAAAGCGATATATAATAACATATAATTGCTAAATAACCGCAATAAACTTAATAAAAGATTATTAAATAATAGCACACTATAACTAAGACCTAAAGATTTTTTAGTAAACGGTTTAATAAATAATCTACTAAATCGAAAATAAACTAGCTTATAACTTTTAAATAATTTAAAGCCGTTAATTAATAAAATGCTAACGTAAATATAATAGCTAATAGTTTAAAATATTTAGCTAAACTAATAATTAATAAGCTTATTAAACGCTTTAGCTAGTTATTTAGCGATTAAAAATAATATAAAAAAGCTTAGCTATAACTGCAAACAGCTTATAATAAAAGTAATAGCTGCTAAAATTAAAAATTAAATTATTATAATTAAAAAAAGCAATAGCTAAAAGCTAAAATATAATAACGCAATTTAAATATTATAAACGTTTAGCTAAATTATTTTTAATATTTAAACTAACTAAAGATTATATTATAAAATGCTAACGTATAACGAACTTAAATAAAAAGCTAAATTAAAAAATTTTTAAAAGTTTATTTAATAAAAAAACGTCGATTTAAAACTATTTAAACGTACTTTTTAAACCTAGCTAATAAAAATATAATAAAAAAAAACAAATTATTTTAAAACTTTTTTTTTAAATAATAAATAATAATTTATAAGCTAAAAAAAAAATATTAGTTTAAAAATAATTTAAAGCTTATATTTAATTATTAATATAAGCTATAGCTAAAGCTAAAAAAAATATTATTTTAATATAAAGTTTTTATTTAAAATGCGGTTATTTTATTTTATAAAGCTAAAAAATAATAAAATATATAAAATAAAAATAAGTTTATAAAAAAACTATATTTTAATAAGTTATTAAAATATAAAGCTTTTATAAATAATTTTTAAATTAATAAATATAGCAAAATATAAAAATAAAGCAATCGCTAATAAAACTCCGACTAAAATAAGTTAGCATAAAATTTATAAAAATAATTATTTATATGCTACTATTATAAAAAAATTAAATATATTGTTTAAAAATGCAAATAAAAGCAATAAAATAAAGCGTAAATAAAAAAAACGACCGAAATATAATTATTAGTTTTAGTATATTTTAAATATATTTAAAATATTAATATAAAATAGTCGGACGTTAAAAAAAAGCTAAAAAAAAAGCTAAAATAATATACGTTTAAGCTACTTTAGCTAAAAAATTTTAAGCGTTTAGCTTAAACAAGCTTTTCTGTATATTAATAACTTTATTATTAAATAGCGACTATAAGCTAAAAAATGCTATAATAAATATAAATATAAGTGTATAAGTAAACACTATATGCTAAAACCTTATAAAAAAAAAACTCCGACCGGTTAATATATTAATACTATACTTAGTAAGCTTTAGTAAAAACTAAATTAAATATTTAAAAATATATAAAGTAATACTAAAAATAACTAATATAAAAAAAATTTATAAAACTATTATATAAGTTTTTTTTATAATTAAGCATAATTAGTCGGCGCTTAAGTTTTTATTATTTTAACTTAAAATAAAATAAATAAAAATTATTTTAAACACTGTTATAAATAAATAATATTTTAAAAAATTTAAAAAAGTTAATTTAAAAAAGTTTATTTATAATATAATCGAAAGTAAACAGGCGTTTATTATTAATTTTATAAACATTAAGCTAAAAAAAAAGCTATTTTTTAAAAGCATTAATAATAAGCTAAAAGTTAATAAAAATTAAATTATAAACTTATTAAAGTGTTTATAAAAGTTTTAATAAGTTTATTTTAAATAAAAAATAAAAAGACTTTTTATATTAAAAAAAGCAAAACATGCTATTAATTTAATTAAAAAAGCAAAAATGCCGTTTAAGCTAATATATTTTATAATAAAAACTTAATAAAAAGTATTTAAAAAGTATTTAAAAAAAAATTAGCATTTAAAATAAATCCGGTATTTTAAAGCCAATGCAGGCGCACTAATATTATTTATATTTAAAAAAAATAAAATAATATAGCTTTATATTAATTACTGCAGCTTAAATAAAGTAATAATAAAAAATAAATATTTTTTTTTATTAATATTAAAAATTATAAACTAATTAAATTTTATAAAAAATTTTTTAAAGCTAAACTTAAAAAATATTTATTATTATATTTATATTAAACAGGGCAACAAATAAAAAACTATTTTTTAAATATAGTATAGTTATTTTAAATATATAGTTATATTATTTAAATTAACTAATATACTAGCAACATTTTAAACATATATATATAAAGCATTAGCCGGCGTAATAAACCATATTTATATAATTTACTTAAATAATATAGTAATTTTTTTAAACATTAAAAAAAAATATAAAATTTATTTTTAACTAGTTTATAAAAGGTTAAAATAGTACTAACTTTTTATAAAGCTTTTTAAATATAAATTTTTTAAAATAAAAATAAACTTTTTAAAATTTATTATTAATATTAAAAATATTAAAATAAACAGTCGATAAATAGCGGCTATTTAAAAATAAAAATTTTTATAATTAATTTATAATATCTAAATGTTTTTAAAGTTTATAAACTTTTATTAAAAATTTATTATAAAATATTTACATATTATAGCGCTTATTACCGCTTTATTAAAAAAAAAAAGCGGACGCTAATTAAACAGAATTCGAATAAATAAACAATATAAAATAAACGTTTAATAAAATTAAAAATATATTTATATCTATAATAATTCTTTATTATTAAAATAATTAGCTAAAAATAAAAATAAAAATAAAAATAAATATATTAACTAAAGCTATTTTAAACATTTTATTTTAATTATATAAAAATAAATAGCGACCGGTTATATATTAGTTATAAAAGCTTATAAATACCGAAACTTAATAAGCTACTAGTTAATAAAAACTTTTAGCTATTATAAAAAATTATAAGCATTAAAAATAATATTTTAAAAGTATTATTTATATTTTTATAATATAGACAGACTATATAGCGCTATAAAATATGGTCGACTCGCCGGCAAAAAATCTTTAAAAAAGGTTGGCTTGCTAAATATACCGGCTAATATAATTCGATTTTAAAATAAAGCACCGCTTAAGCATTATAAATTTTATAAACAGCATGTTTAAACAACCCGACTATATAGCAAGCGAAATTTAATATAGCGATATTATACCTATATTATAAAAAAAGTTATAATTAATTTATAAATTATTTATTAAGATATAATAAATAATAGCGGCTTTATATTAAAATAAAAAAGTATAATAAACGTTAAACTAAGCGTTTTTTACTTTTTAGCAAACGTTTAAAAAACGGCTAAAGCTAAAGTTTTTTATACTAACAGCTTAAATAGCTAATTTAAAAGCTTATAAAAGCTTATACCTTTACTATATAATTATAAGCGGCTTTAAAAATATTATAAATAAAAAATAAAAATATTTATACCCTGCTTATAAAATATATACAGCTATAATAGCTTATATATTAGCGGTAACCCGGTTATAGCGCCTAGCCGCCGATTATACCGCACCTGCATTAAATAAAAACAATGCTAAAGCTATTATTTATAATTAATATATTTTATATTTTATAGCTAAAAAGCTAGCTAAAAATAAAACAATATTTTAACCGGTAATATTTTAAAAGTTTTATATTATAATTAAAAAATTATAAACTAAAAACTTTAATATTATAGCGCTTATAAAAATTGCTCGCTGTTATATTAGCATAAAAAAAAGCTATTATATTAATAAAAATAATACTTTTTTATTTAAAAATTGTTTAATAATATTTAATTAAAAAGCATTATAATAGTAATTAATTTATTAATATTATAATAATTTAAAAGCTAGTTATATAAAAAAAAATAAAACTGTTAAATTATTTAAATAAAAATTTTATTAAAAAAAGCTAAAATAAAACGTTTAAAACTATATTATTAAATGCTAAGCATATAATAGCACATATAAGCTAAAACACCGGCTATATAAAAAACTATAATTATTATTTTTATTAAATTAATTATTTTAAAAAATTAGCTTTAACTTTATAACAGAACTACCAGTATATATAAAAATAAACGAAATAAAATATAACATTATTTTAATAATTATCGATCAGTTTATAAAAATTATACTGTTTATACTTACTATTAAAACATTAAATATAGCAAAGCTTGCTTAAATATTTTATAAGCAGATAAAATGCCGTTTCGGGTTATTAAAAAAAATTATAAGCAATAAAAACAAATTTATTATAAGCCGATTTTAAAAAAATTTTTATAATAAATAAAAGATCTAACAGCGACTGTTTATTATATAGCACTTTTAAACAGATAAGCAGACAAAGCAGGTGTATTAAATATTAAAAAAGTACTTATAAACGTACGCTATAAATAAGCCTAACGCTTAGGCCTAAATTCTACCTAAAGCAAAGTTTGCATATAATAATAGCATATATACTATAATTAAATGCTTACTATTTAAAATATTATATAAATATTATTTAAAAATTATTAAATTTATATTTAAACAATTGCAGTTTAAGGTATAAAGTATAAAAAAAAAGCTTTAATATACGGCAGCTGTATAAAAAGCGCTTAATAAACACTAGGCAACTATAGTATAAACTATAGAAAAAAACTATAATAAGCGACATATATTAATAAAGTTTTATTTAAAGCAAATCATTGGCCTTTTTATAGCACACTTTCGATTTAAATATAAAAAAAAGCTAATACTTATTTATATTAAAATAAAAGTTTAAAATAAAATTAAACTTTAAACATACTAAATAAAACTGCTAAAAAAATATTTAAAAATTTATAATATATTTTTTATATTATTTTTAAAACTATAAAAAAAAAAGCAAGCAGGCGATAAGCTGTCGACATTTTTAAAACTAAAAAATAAATAAAAAAAATAAATAATAAAAAATATTATTCGCTACTAAAATAATTAAAAAAAATTCGAATATTTAATAAAATAAAAAGGTTAGCTTATAAAATATAATACCTAAAAACCGCTAAAATATTTAGCTAATATAAAAAATTTTTTAATAAAAAATAAATAAAAAATAAAAAAAACGTATTATAAATAAAATAATTAATTTTAATTATAATTATAATAAAATAACTAATTAATAAATAAAAAAATATTATAACTTAAAGTTAAATTAAATAATAAAAATATAACGGCCAGCAAGCGATTTTAAAAAAAACGCTATATATAGTTAAAAAAACTAAATTATATAAAACCGGCGTAATAGCTAGGTTAGCAAACGGCCGCTATTTATATAATATAAAATTAAAAAAAACTAAAACTTTAAACTTTTATTAATAATATGCAAATAATTAATAAAGTGTTATTAAATAATTTATATATATATAAAAATTAGTTATTAAATATAAAAAAACTATAAAAAAATTAATTATTAAAAGCAAAACTATATATATATTATAATAAAAATTGGTTATTAAATATAAAAAAATTATAAAAAAAATTTATTTTTAAAAAATAAAACTTATACGCTTATATTTAATAGATTTTTAAAAAGTATAAATAATAAAATTAAGCGGCACATTAGCTTATAATTATTTAATAATAAAACTTTTATTATTTTAAAAAAATTATAATAAAGCTAAAAATTTGCTAAGGCTATAACAGTATTTATATAGCTAATTAATTTTTATAAAGCTAAAAATAAAATTAGTATATAATTTCTAAATATATTAATTTAAATAAAAATAAATAGCCGAGTTTTAAATATACTCCGGCTAGGCAGCGCTTATAATATAATAAGCGTTAGCAATATTAATATTAACGCTAGCAAAGTTACGCTATTTATAATTAATTAATAATTAAACAATAAATAAATATAAAATTAAAAAAAAAACTTATAATATATAGCTTAAGCTATAAAATAAAAAAGCAATAAATTGCTATAAACTCGGCTTAAATAATAGCAAGCCGTTTTAAATTAAAAGCTATTAAAGCAATTTATTTTTTTTTTTAAATAGCTTTATAAAAAATAAAGCTTATTTTTTTTAAAGCCTTTAATTAGCGATTAAAAAAGCTAGCCTAATTAAAATTTATATAATAAAAGTTAATTGCAGTATAATTAAAAATATAAAACGTTTAATTATAAAAAATAACTTTAAATTAAATAATATGTTAAGCCGCGTTTATAATACTTTTAAAAATTTAAAAATAAAAAATAAGTTAGCAACTATATAAAAATAAATTAAAAAATATATATAAAAATAAGCTTAATAGTTTTTAATATATATAATATATTTAGTATTAAAAAAAAAACTAGCTAAATATAAATAAAATAAATAAAAATTAATATATATTTTTATAATATAATTACTATAAAGCTTAGTAGCTTAAACTAAAATTTTAACGTTATTATTATTATATATTTAGTAATTAAAGTGCGACTAGCCGCGCTTTTTATTAAAAAGGTATTTTTTTATAAATTTTTTATAGCTAAATATAAAGCTAAACTTTATAAAAACGGCAATAAATATAAAACGGTCGGGGTTATTTTTATTAAAATCATTATTATTGCTGTTAAAGTTATAATTATTTAGCAAAAAACTATTAAAAAAAAAGCTATATTTTTATTTTTATTTTTATAAATAAGCTATAAATTAATTTTTAAACTTTTAAAAATAATAAAAAAACTTTTTATTATTTATATTATAATATTAAAAATAATAAAACTAATAAAAAAAGCGTTTAAAATAAAAACGGAGTTATAAATAAAATTAATTACTAAAAAAATATTTTAAGCTATAAAAAAACCGGGACTAATAATAATAAAAATATTATAAAAATTATTTGCTAATAATTTGCTAATAATAAATAATAAAAATAAAAAAATAAAAAAATAAATAATAAAAGCTTTTTAAATTAATAATAAAATGCTAATAATAAATAATAAAATAAAAAAACCTTAAAAGCAAAATAAAAGCTGCTAAAAAAAAATAATAATTTTAATATATAATTTTAAAAAGTTAATAAAAAATAAGTTAAAAAAAAGTAATATATATTATTATAATTAAAAAAAAAGCGTTATACGTTTATATAGTAAAATAAAGCGGCATTATCGGCGCGCTATTAATAAAGTTAATATATATAAAAATAATAAATAAAAAAAATATATAGCGGCAGTAAAATAATAATTAAATAAAAATTAGCCGATAATAAAAGTGCGATTTTTAAAAAACGCAGTTTTAACCGAGCAAAAATTATAGCTTATAAAAAATTAAATTATAATAAAAAGCTAAATTATATTAAAAATAGTAATAAAAGCGCAAATAAAATTAAATGTATTTATAAGTTAAATAAGAAAATTATTTATAAAAAAAAATTTTTAATATAAAAACGTTTTAAAGTAAAGGTTTTATTAGCGACTGCAGTACGATTAGCTTTTATAGACTAATTGCTATAACTAGGGGTTGCAGCAGGGCCGCTAAGCGGACTGCAATAAAAAGCAGACTGATCTGTTTTAACAGTGCTACCGCCGAAGGTTGGAGCATAATTGACGACCAAAGCGCAATAAAAGGCAGTACGATCGATAACCAAAGCGTAATAAAAAGTAGTACGTTTAAAAGGCGATAGCTTATTTTTTTTATTAGATATAGTGTAAAAAGCGGTAAAACGTTATAAAAATATCGAAGTTTGGCGGTAAATAAAGCGAAAAGTCGACGGGCAATAAAAACTATTATATATGCAAGCTATAATAATCGGAAAATAATTAAAATAAAATTAAAAATAATATATAAGTTAAAAAGTTATTATAAAATAAAAAAGTAATAAAAGTTAAAATAATATAATATAATTAAAAATTAATTAAAAATTATAAAAAAAAAAAAAAAAAAAACTATAAATAAAAAATTTTTTATTTTTAACTATATAAGCAAAGTATATATATATATATATATAAAGTTATATAAGCAATAATTATAAAATATAAAGCGATTAAATAATATTATAAAAACTATTATTTATATTATTATTATTATTAATATATAAAATAAGCGCAAAAAATAATAATTATAAATGCTAATTAATTATTATAAACGCCGACTAGTTAGTAATAAAATAAATAATATATAGCAAAATATATAATATTATATAATATTTAAAAAACGACGACATAATTAATAATAATATAAAATATTAAAAATTAACATTATAAAAAAAAAAAATAGTATAAAAAAGTATAAAAAAAGTATTAATATATATATAAAGTATTAAAATATTAATAAAGTCGCTAAGCGGACTACGACTAATTAAAAGTATTTAAATATAATAAAGTCGCTAAACGGTCCGCAACTAATTGCCGACCTTTAGCTAAATAAATATAAAAACCTGTCGCATAATAAAATTAAAACAGCAAATAAAAATAACTTTTTAATATTACTTTTTAAAATTTAAGCATTATTTTATAACATAACTGCAATTACTCACCTATATACCGGCGTACCGCCACTTTTTATATTAAAATTAAATAAAATTTTTACGCTAAAGTCCCGTAAAATAGCGTCCTGTTTATATATAAACTATAAATAGTCTAGTTTTATAATATATTAAGTAATAAAAATGCTTTTTTAATATTTAAACAGCTCGGGCTTAAATTTATTTTATTAGTATAAATTAAATATTTATGCCGGCGCTAGCGGTTAAAGTAGCCGCTAAATAAATGGCTAGCTTTTCGATAGCTGCTAGTATAAATTAAATGTTTATGCTAGCAGTTAATATAGCTGCTAAATAAATAGCTAGCTTTTTAATAGCTGTTAATATAAATTAAATGTTTATATTAATAGTTAATATAGTTATTAAATAAATGGCTAGCCTTTTAATAGCTGTTAATATAAATTAAATGTTTATATTAACGGTTAATATAGCTGCTAAATAAGTGGCTGCTATAGCATTTAGGTTTATAGCGGGTGTTTATATATATTAAAATATAAAGCGGCGCCTGTGTTAACGCGGACATTTTATAAAATAAACAGCTATAATATCTGCGGCTATATAAATAAGTTTAATATTAAATATTATTAAAATTTATTATAAATTAAATAAACTATAAAAAAATTTAAAACTGGCGGCGCTTATTATATAAAAGGCTAAGGTAGCACGCTGCATAGTATAATAAAAGCTAAATAAAAAAGTAATGCTTAAAGCACTGCTTTTAAAAAGCGCTAAATAAATTAAAAAAATTTAGTTATATTTTTTATAACAGGTATAATTTTAGCTTTTATTTAAAAAAGTCGGCTTTTTTTTTTTATTTATAAAAGCCGTAAGTATAGTATATGCATATAGTTATAATTTAAAAATAATAAATTAATAAAGCTTTAAAAACGACTTTAATAATATATTATTAACGATTTTATAAAATATTATAGCGTTTTTAATTTTATTAAACTTAGTATATTATAATATAAGCTTTATTTATTGCAGTAGCTGTTATTTAGAAGTTTTAAAAAGTAATACTAATAGTTTTTATAAAAATATAAAAAAAAAACGGTTAAAATAGTCGATTTAATATGCTTGCTAACCGGGGGTTTTTTATTAGTGGCGGTAAAAGATTGTTTTATTGTGTATTGCTTTTAAAGTTTTATAAAAAATTTATTTTAGCTGTTAAAAAGCCGTTTTTATTTTAAATAAAAGATTTAGGTTTTATTTTATAAAGTAAATAAACTATATTTAAAAAATTAGTATAAAAAGACGAGCTGTTTA
Source organism: Nemania sp. NC0429 (assembly GCA_022578495.1). NCBI lineage: Eukaryota > Fungi > Ascomycota > Sordariomycetes > Xylariales > Xylariaceae > Nemania > Nemania sp. NC0429. The sequence continues at coordinate 47,403 of MU392257.1, forward strand.
AATTATGCTTTTTATATTAAATAAATAAAAAAAATAATAAAGCAGTATAATAAATTTATGCTTTATTTATTTTAAGTACGGTGTTTAGTTTAATTTTTATGTTTAAAAAAAAGTGAGAGTATAAATAAAAAGTATAATATATTAAAAATAATTAAATAAATATATTTTTATATTTTTTTTTATTTTTATTTAATATTAGCGGTAATATTTAGAAATAAACGCTAGAAATGTCGAACGTATAACTTATAATAGGTTATACGTTTTTTAAAAAAGTTTTTAAATATATAAAAAAACTTTTAATATTATAAACTAAACTAATAAATAAATTTATAACGTTTTTTTAGTTTATAATAAGATTTTTTAAATTTTATATAATGTTTTAAATATTATTTAAATCGCTTAATTATTAAAAAGTATTTGTTGGTATTTTAATATTTTAAATGTTTTAAATTTATTAAATAATTAGCTTTTATAGCACTTATTGTTTTTATTATTGCTTTAAAATATTAAAAATAATAAATAAAATATTTTTTTAATTTATAATAAAAAAAATGTTTTAAATTTATTAAAAAAAAAAAAGTAATAAAATATTAAAAATAATAAGCTTTGCTAATAGCGGCGAACAATATATTAAATAATAGTTTAGTGCAGGCTAAACGTTAAAATAGCCGATTAGCTAATAAAATAAAATAAAACATTTATAACTATTTTATAAGCGCTAGTTTTTTTTTGCCGCTTATTAGCTAAATATATTAAATATATAATAAAAATTTTAAGTGTTGCTTTTAAAAGTTTTAAATAATTTTTATAAAAGTTATTTAAAACTTTTTTTAAAATCGGAAGTTTTTTTAGCTAACTATGACCTATCGATTAAATAGCAAGTAGTATTTATTTTAAAAAATATTAATAATAAAAGCTTAACAAATTTAAAAAAGTTAAAAGAAAATTTTAATAAAATTAATAAAATTTTAATCATTAAATCTAGGCTTTTAAGCTAATAAAAAATCGTTTTTTATAGCCGGAAACATTAAAAACAATTGCTAGCTATTATATAAAAGCTTTAAATACTTTTTTTAAATAAATATATAAATTGCGCAAGCTTATAAAAGCTACGATTTATACTAAACTTGGTAATATAGTTTAAAGCTTATATTATAACTAAAAAACTAAAGCTAAATTAAAGCTATTATAAATAAAAAGGTAGGGTATATAAGTATATAGCCTATGTCCCGATTAGGTAATTAGTAGTCAGGTAACCTAACGTAACATGACATGTAATGCTAGATGATAATTACAATGGCACTAATTAAAATTAAAAATTTATTATTATTTTCAAGACCTAATTAATTATGATTGATATACAAACTGTCTTTTCACATTAAGTCAAAGTTATTTAAACATAATGCGCCACTATTTTATTGCATGAAATTAATGTTGCGTAGGTAGTTATTTTAAAGGAGGTGTGTAAAAAACGATTTTTAGGCGCAACACAAGCCCCTGACTAGGTGCAGTTTATAACCACCTATACTGAATATTAAAGGCCCCTTTAAACCAGGTGCAAAGAGAGCTTTCGTTTTTAAAGGCTAACTTTAAAACGGCTAATATAAACGTTAGACCCGACCAACCGATTTTTATTAACTGCAACTTTAACACACTAGATAGACTGCACTTTGCATTAATAAGCTAAGCTTAAAGCGGCTAGCGCATAACGTATACTGCTTAACAGAATCTCTTACCTTTTTAAATCTGCTATTATAACCGTTTATTTAAAAAGTTTATTATATATATTAATATATTAAAGTTATAAATAATAATAATAAAATTTTATTTTGCTTAGTTAGTATTAATTTATTTTATAATTATTTTGCTAGCATTTTTTACATATTATTTTATTATAAAGCTAATTTTAGCTATAATATATAATAAAACAGCATATATAATATTTAATTAAACAGTAATTTAATTTTAAAATAATGAATTTTATTAGTGCATATAATATAAATATAGCCCCGCTATTTTATTATAAATATATTATAAAACCTTATTATTAAATGTATAAGCCAATATTAATAATATTTTTAGCGCTAAACTAGCATTTTTTTATTTTCGATTTTTTAAGCGTTTTTTTATTATTGCTAATTAAATTTATACAATAAAAAAGCAATAATAAATACTATAATAATAATATAAAAAAAGCGGGTATTATAGGCTAAAAGTTTATTTATTAGTTATAATTTTTAAACATTATTATTTAAACATTTTTTTATATAAAAAAAAAGCGGCTATATTTGCTTTATTATTTTTATTTTAATAAATATAAAAAAATAAAAAAAATTAATATAGCGAAAATATGTTTATATTAATTAAAATTAATTATTAGCTTAAAAAAAACTTATTTTATTTATATAAAAAATTTATATATTTTATTAAATTTTTTAAATTTTTAATTATATTAAATATATTTATTTGCTTTATCGAAGTATAAAAAAAAGTTTTTTTATAAGCTTTAGCTGCTATTTTATTTAAATTATAAATAAAACTTAAATATAGTCTGGCCTAATGTTTGCTATATAATACGCCTTTAACACTATAAAATATATTATTTATTATATATTTTTAGTTATAGCTTTAATATATTATCTCGGTTTTATTTTTATTTAAATATAAACTTATAGTTAGCGTTTGCTATAATATTTTTATTTAATTATTATTATTTTAGCATATAATTTTAATTTAATAAATAAAATAAAATAAAAAAAATATTATAAATTATAATTTATTTTATAACTGCTTTGCTAACACTTTTTATATACTATTTTATTATAAAACTAATTTTATAGCTTATTATTAGCAACTTTAAAATAGCTGTTTATAATATTAGTCAATATAAAATATATAATAATATTGCTATAAAACTTTTTTATTATTAAGCGTGTAAGCCAGTACTAATAATATTTTTAGCGCTAAATTAACATTTTTTTATTTTCGATTTTTTAAACGTTTTTTTATTATTATTAATTAAATTTATATAATAAAAAGGCATTATTAGTCCGTATAAAAGCGCAAATATAAATAACTTTTTATATTAGAATTTTAACCGCGGCTTAATTATTTTTAAATTTATTATTGCTTTTATTAATATTATATAAAATATATAGTTTATTTTTTATATATAATAGCTTTTTATACATATAATAATATTATATTAGCCTAATGTTTTAAATTATTATATTTTTTAACTAGCAATTTTTATAAAAATTTAAAATATAAAAAAACTGCTAACTATATTTATTATATAGCCGCTATAAAACTTTAATAAATATATTTTATATAATAAAAATATCGTTATGTCTGCAAAAAAATATATATAACTATATAAAAAATAAGCGGTTATAAAAAAAAAATAATAGTTAGCAGCGGAATAATTAGCGGCAAAATATCGGGTTATTAACTGTAGCTAGGGTATTTATTAATTTTTAAATAATATAGCTTTTATATTTAAATATTTTTTTTTGCTTATTTTTATTTTCGGTTAAATTAATAATTAAAATGTAATAGCCTGCGCACTGAGTTTAATAAAATTAGCGTAGGCTTTTTTTTATTTTTAAAGTAATTACTTTTTATTTTATAGCTTTAATTATAATATTAAACCGTAATATTTATAATTATTAATTTTTTAGCTTTACGCTTAATATAAGCGTTAAAAAAGTGCGCTTTATATTAATAAGCTAATTTTAAAATAGCTAGCGTATAATATATAGCGTTTAATAAAATTTTTTATTTTTTTAAATCTGTTATTATAATTTAACTAAAAAGTCTGCCGTATATATTAATATATTAAAGTTATAAATAATAATAATAAAGTTTTATTTTGCTTAATTAATATTAATTTATTTTATAATCGCTTTGCTAGCACTTTTTATATACTATTTTGCTATAAAGCTAATTTTAGCTATAATATATGGTAAGGCAGCATATATAATATTTAATTAAACAGTAGTTTAATTTTAAAATAATGAATTTTATTAGTGCATATAATATAGGTATAGCCTCGCTATTTTATTATAAATATATTATAAAACTTTATTATTAAATATATAAGCTAGTATTAGTAATATTTTTAGTGCTAAATTAATATTTTTTTATTTTTAATTTTTTAAACGTTTTTTTATTATTGCTAATTAATTAAAGGTCGACTTTAAAAAAGTTTATAAAAAATATAATATTATTAATAAAAGCGCTATATAAATTAAATTATTAATTATAATTAAAGTACTTTTTAATTTTTAAATTATATAGCTTTTATATTTAAATATTTTTTTTTATTTGTTTTTATTTTTAATTAAATTAATAATTAGAATATAATAGCTTATACACTGACTTTTTTTTTTTTTTTTTTAAAATAACTGTTTTTTAGTTTATAGCAAGCGTTAAAAAATGCTTTTAGCATTAATAAGCTAAGCTTAAAGCAGCTAGCGCATAATATACACTGTTTAATAAAATTTTTTATTTTTTTTAATTTACTATTATAATTTAATTAAAAAGTTTACCGTATATATTAATATATTAAAGTTATAAATAATAATAATAAAGTTTTATTTTGCTTAATTAGTATTAATTTATTTTATAACCGCTTTGCTAGCATTTTTTATATATTATTTTAGCATAAAGCTAATTTTAGCTATAATATATAATAAAATAGCATATATAATATTTAATTAAATAATAATTTAATTTTAAAATAATAAATTTTATTAGTATATATAATGTAAATATAGCCCCGCTATTTTATTATAAATATATTATAGTTAAAATAATTATTAAAAAAATATTATTATATTAGCAAAAGAATATATATAATTATATAAAAAATAAGCGGTTATAAAAAAGAAATAATAGTTAGCGGCGGAATATTAAATTAAAAAAAGCAAGTAAAACTATGTTAATATAGCTTATATTTAAAAGTTGACCGATTTTAAAAAAGTTTATAAAAAATGCGATATTATTAATAAAAGCGCTATATAAGTTAAGTTATTAACTATAGCTAAAGTATTTTTTAATTTTTAAATAATATAGCTAATAATTAAAATATAATAGCTTATATGCTAAGTTTAATAAAGTTTATATAAGCTTTTTTTTTTAAAATTAGCATTAGTATATTATAAAATAAAAAAAGCTTTTTTTTTTTTTATTTTTAAAATAATTGTTTTTTATTTTATAGCAAGCGTTAAAAAAATGCTTTTAATGTTAATAAGCTAAGCTTAAAGCAATTAGTATAAGCTTATACTATTTAATAAAATTTTTTATTTTTAAAAAAACTATTTTTTATTTTATAGCTTTAACTATAATATTAAACTATAATATTTATAATTATTAATTTTTTATAACTAATATATTGTTTAAATAAAAATAGCAAGCTTTTATAATAAAAATAAAAATAATTAAAGCTATATATAAATATTAATAAAAAAATAGTTTAAAGCTTAAACTAAATACTAATTATAGCTAAGTAAATTTTTAATTTATTAAATAAAATTAATATTTAATTAAAGCTTTAAATTGTTTTTTTATTAATATTTATATATAATTTTAATTATTTTTATTTTTATTATAAAGGCTTGCTATTTTTATTTAAATAATATATTAGTTATAAAAAACTGGCAATTATAAGTATTAATAAATATTTTTAGTTTTAATTATAATATTAAATTATAATATATATAATTATTAGTTTTTTAGTTTTATATTTAATGCGAGCATTAAAAAAGTGCTTTTAATATTAATAAGCTAAGCATAAAACGGCTAATATAAATAATAGCTTATAAATTAGCGTTATATATACTATGCTAAAATGTTTTATATATTTTTTAAAATAATAAAAATTAATATTATTAAAGTTTAAAAATTATTTATTAAAGCTTTAAAAATAATGTTTATATTATAACGATTTTATTATTTAAAATGTTTTTATTATAAAATAGGTTTAAAAAATGCTATATTAATAAAAAAATTTTATAAAGCGAATAGTCCGCTTTTAAAAAACGTTAATAACGTTTTAGCTAGACGCTAATAATTTAATAATTTTTATAGTGTTTGCTAATATTTTATTATATAAAAAAAGTTTAAATTAAAAAATTATATTTAAATAGCTTTATATTTAAGTACCTTTATATATAAATAGATTAGCGGTTAAAAAAATAAAATCTTTTATTATATAATCTATTAATTAATTTAATAGCTTTATACTTAAATATTTTTATATTTAAATAAATTAGCGGTTAAAAAAATAAAATTTTTTATTATATAATTTATTAATTAATTTAATTAGTTAGTTTACTGTTTAATAATTAATTTAATTATTAATTTAATATATAGCAGTTAATTTAGTATATTATATAAAATTTAGCATATAGTATTAAATTTAATATAGTGCGATAAAATAAATATATTATAATAAAATAAAAAGGTATATTATAAATATATTGCTATAAAATAAATATATTATAATAAAATAAATAAGTATATTATAATAAAATAAATATATTATAGTTTATTTAATATATTATAGCAGCAGTTTATAACAGTTATAATTAAATAGTTAAAAAGTTATATTTTTTTACTTTTTATTTTTTATGCTTACATTTTTTTATTTTTTATTTTTTATTTTTTTTTATTTATTATATATTTTATTTTTATATTTTTTTATTTTTTATTTTTTATACCTATGTTTTTTTATTTTTTATTTTTTTAAAATAGCTTTTTTTTTTTATTTTTAACATTTTATGCTTTAAAAATGGCCGGCTAAAAAAAACTAGCGTTTTTAACACTTTAAACAAGCTAAAGCCGGCTATTTTTAAAGCTAAAAAAACTTTTAATAAAAAATAAGCTTTTATAGCCGCTAAATATTATATTTTTAAAAAAACTTATATAATTAGTTTTATAGTTAATATTTAATTATTATATTAACTTATGCTTTTAAATGCTAATATAAAAAAAGTTAATATAAAATAAATTTATATATTTAATATATTAGCTAATTTATTTTAAAGCTAATTAAAATAATATTATAATAATTAATTAAACGCTAAGGCTAAAATTGCCGACAATATAATTATTAACGCTTAATTAATTATTATCGCCGGTATTTATAAAAACTTAAATATAAATAATAGCAATATTTTTTATTATTTAAAATTTAATAGCTATAAAAATAAAAATAAAAAATAAATAATATTTATAAACCGGGGTATTAAAGCTTTTTATGCTTTATTTATAATTAAAAACCTTATTTAAATTTTTAAATTAAAAAATATATTTAGCACTTAAAATAATAATAATTATATTTAAAATAGCAACAGTTATTTATTATTATATAGTTTATAATATAATAGTTTTTATACCGTTTAAGTTTATTATTAGCATAAAATTAAAACGGCGGACTTTATAATTAGTTTAAGCTAATATAGCTTTTAGCTTTAAAGCGTTTTTTAAAATATATAAAACTAATTAAATTTTATTTAATTATATATATATAATATAATTATTTTTAATATAGTTATAAAAATTTAATAATAATATAATTAGTATAAACGACTAATAAAAAAATATAAACTAATTTAATAAAATTAAAGTGTTAAAAAAATATTTATTTTTTTATAATATTATTATATATAATATTTAAGCTATATAAACTAAACTTTATTAGCCGAGCTATAAATAAATTTTTTTTTTATTTTTTAATATAATAAAAAAAAATAGCTATATATATTATATTAAAATGTTTTATATATTTTTTAAAATAATAAAAGTTAGCGCTATTAAAGTTTAAAAATTATTTATTAAAATTTTAAAAATAATGTTTATATTATAGCGACTTTGCTATTTAAAGTGCTTTTATTATAAAATAAGTTTAAAAAATGCTATATTAATAAAAAAGTTTTATAAAGCAGATAGTCCGGCTAAACGCTAATAATTTACTAATTTTTATAATATTTGCTAATATTTTATTATATAAAAAAAGTTTTAACTAAAAAACTATATTTAAATAGCTTTATATTTAAATATTTTTATACCTAAATAAATTAACAGTTAAAAAAATAAAATTTTATATTATATAATTTATTAATTAATTTAATAGCTTTATATTTAAATACTTTTATATTTAAATAAACTAGCGGTTAAATAAATAAAAGTTTTTACTATATAATTTATTAATTAATTTAATTAATTAGTTTATTATTTAATAACTAATTTAATTATTAATTTAATATATAATAGTTAATTTAATATATTATATAAAATTTAATATATAGCATTAAATTTAATATATTATAGCAAAACAGGTGCATTATAATTAATTAAATATATTATAATTAATTAAATATATTATAATTAATTAAATATATTATAATTAACTAAATATATTATAATAAAAACAGTAAAAAACCGCTTTTTATTTTAATAATGCTATTATAATAACAGTAATAAAAAAATAAATAAAAGCTAAATATAATTTAGCTAATTAAAAGCTTTAAAGGCTAAATAAAATAAAGCAAAAAGTATTAATATCTTAGTACTTATATATTATTATATTTAAATATTTATAATATCTACCTTTTTAATACGGATTTTTTTTTTAAATAAGTAATAATGACTAGGCTTAAATAAAAAATTTTTCTTACTATGGAATCTGCAGCAGAAAGAATTTTTTAAGGTAAGAAAGACCTTTGTTTTACTCTAGTCGTACCTCCTTACGTTAAAAACGAAGGCATATTATGTTATGAGCTTCTTTGCGAGCTCGAGAGGCTGACTGGAGAAGAAGAGCCAACTTGTATTGTGGAAAAGGGGGCAAACTTGGTCAATAAACCTGCTTCTTAATTCGCGGAGGCCGGTTTATGCTTGTGGCGTTTGTTTTCACCATCATGGTCTACCTACCTACTACATAAACTATATTTAAGAGGTCGGCTACCTACCTAGCTGAACTTCTAATGCCAGCCTTGATCCAGAGTGCCTGGGTCACAAGCCACATGACTTAGAGCCCCGATCCGCGCGCGTACGCTGTGGCGCAGAAGGCATTGACCTCCTTTCGCACTCGTTCTACATATAACATATAACATATAACATCATCTGGACTCGTACATCATGGACTTGTACCGGATAAACGCCCTCGTTGTTCCCTTGCAATAATTATGCGCCGGGGTGATGTTTGGCATGGCAATGCCACTCGGCAATTCTGTAGTTATCATAGGGCAATTTAGTATCGAGTCCATAGCATCGTTCGAACCCTCGCCAGCCCATTGCATCCAACCTCACACCAGCGCCGTGGCAGCCATTTCATTACTTAAAAAAAGCATCGCAATATGTCTATAGACTCACAAAGCAAGCCCAGCACCACACAATCTCTGCCTCACGCGCAGACTCGCGATTCTAGCCCAGCAACAGTCTCTTCATCGCGCGGCATCAAACATGGGCGCTCCGCATCTCCTGAGACTGAATTCAAAGAACCAGAAAGCGCCCGTCCATCAAAACAGCTAAAATGTGACACCAGCACAATTCTTTCCGAAGAAAACCTGCGAAAATTCGAAGCGCAAAATATAAGCACCACATATCTCTTAAAAAAGTCTTCGTCGCATCGTTCAACTACAAAGTCAGTCACCACAACAGACATCACGGCAGACTCACGAGGCTCTGGGGGTTCTATCAATCTCTCTATATATCGCTACCAGTATCTCGCTGCTGTCCAGGTCCGCATTCATAGCATCCCTCCCGACCACGTCAAAGTTGCTATCGACGCCATTCTTGAACAAAAACCTACTCAGGAGCGTCACGACCAACTCAAAAGAATCTCCGAAGACTTCCATACCCGCTCGATCCGCCTGATCAGCGCTTCAGACAGTAAAGAGGATTCACTTCACGTACTCCTCCAAGCTCTCCAAACAATCGAGACTCTTCAACCTATCGAGACCAACGCTCTCCGCTATCAAGAAAAGGCCGACTGGCGGGAAGAACTCAAGCCATTGCCACGTCTTCCAGTGTTCAGTGCGGATTTGTTACCTACAATCAATGGCGATTCGGACGAACCACGCAAACGTCACCAACTATCTACCGATGAGCCCCAGCCGGCCGATACTTCACAAGCCGATCCACCTTATGTATCCAACACGATGCCTCCTTCAGCCAGTCCAACCAAGACGACGCTTCCTCCAGCTGGCTCCCCCGCCATTGAAAGAGAAGGATATTACTCCCCTATCAAGACGCCGCGGCCTGATGTGTCTATTGGCGTAAGTATGGCGGAAATCACGTCTCGTCTTGAGAAGAAAATCGAGCCTCCTCTTGCCGGTGATCTTCTTCCATGGCTTCAGAACGATGCCAACCGTTTTAGCAAGGAGAGAGGAGCATTACTAATCTCAAGACCGGCCTTGCGCGCATCAGACCTTGCTTTCCCAATTGCCGTTATTGAGGCCAAGGGTTATTCAACTGGAAACCCAATATTCGAGGCGCAGAACCAGGCTGCTGTCGCTGGGGCTTGTGCGCTTAAGATCCAGCTTGACCTGGAGAATCTCGCACGCCCAATAAGAAGAATGAGCTCTGACACATCATCTTCGGCATCACGAGCTCTGCCGCTGATGTTCTTCTCCGTCTGTACGGAAGGCCCGTCCCATGAATTGTGGGCCCACTACACCATAGATAAACATGGCGTATTGACATTTGGTTCGACGCTTTTAAAAACTTGCCATGCGAGCTTGTTGGACACGGTAGAGCCCTTTATGATTGCGTTCGACAACGTATGCTCCTGGGGTACGGGCGAGTTTCTCGATATTGTGGTGGAAAACCTGGTAGCCGTGGCAAATGCACTAATCCCGAAATGATCCGCAGTATACTCACTTCCTCTCTATGCCTTCATTTCTTTCCGATGCTTATTGTTTTCCTAAGCTCCCTTATTGTGACGTGTACATTTCCAGCATGGTTGCGTAGCATTTAAATGAATGTTAACAAGATTTTCTTTTCGCTGGGCGATTTATAGGGCAATCTACGCAAGCAATGTGTAAATCACATATAATTTTTTTAAAAATGAGTTTTTAGTATTTGGTTAGTTAGTTAATCAAATTTAGCTTAAAGTTATATGAGCGGTCGTTTTCCATTTACTCCAACTATTAACTTTTTTTCACCGGCTTATATAGGACAGAGCGGACGGGTTGTCGAGTTCTCCGGAGAATATGGTCGTATGTGTTCGATTGTGCCCTAATTTTGAGATATATGTAAACATCGTGGCCACAAGCAGTCTTTTGCCTGCCTGTCTTGCCAAGAACCTGTCTCTCTCCATACGTACGTACCACCTACCTATCGTAACAGCGAGGTACCCGGCTCGTCTTGACCACAGCTACCCATAATGAGATATTATGCCAACTGAACGCGCCCTACTGCTATTACCTTAAGCAAGAACTAGGAATCGTGGACTACGTGTAAGTCTCTACATGTCGACATCTAAAAAGCCGGAGGTAGGCATGTACCTATGTACCGAGATACCCCCTGTCGGAGGTTGCTTCAATGTTGGCGACACAGGTATCCACCCGGTACTTACCTAATTTAGGCATCCAAATTACATGGGCGGAGTAAGTACCTACATTCTTTTGCACTTTCGTAACGAGTATGAGGTAGGTACTTGCATGCAGGCCATTGAACCGCCTGTTGACCTTGAGACCTCATGTACCTACCCCATCCGAGGTGCCATAATGTCTACGGTATCTGCCGTGTACCCGGTACCAACGCCGACCTCCCTCCAGGTGCTACCTGAATTCTAAGGTATCGATAATTTCCCTTCGTCTCAACCATTTCGACGAACAACTCTGCTCGCGGTGTGGCCCGGCAATCCATCGACGCTCCTCATCTGCCAAAACGCACCGCGTCAAATACGTTCGTTATTGCTCGCCCGCCGTGTTCATCACCGCCGCCGTTGCCATCTCCACAATCCTGGTGCCTGGAGAGGAGGCTCCGTCAGCATTGGGGCGCTTCCCCGAGATCCCACAGTGTGTATAGCCATCATCGGTGAACAAACACCCTGGCTTCACAGTCGTTCGTCTGTTTTGCTGTTCGTCTGTCTCCTTCGTGGGCTGCCCTGGCCAGCTCACGGTTTGATCAATCGTTTGCAGCCGTAGCAGGAGAGGCACCACCGGCACAGATTGACTACTGTATGCATTGCATCCCATTCTGCTCCATGGTTCTGCTCCATGGTAACTGTCCGCATCTGCTCTTGATTCTCCTCTGGACAACATCTCGGTCCGCCGCCCGCCGTCCGATTCAGCTGGCGACGGCGTGCCTTTCATAGCAATTACAACTATACAGGACCCTATCCGCCCTCCCAGCTCTTCCACACCATGAACAACGACCTGAGCCTCTCGCGTGCTCTGGGTGGCCTACGCATAGCGAATCCAGACGATGCCACCCCGAGCCCCTCACAACCTCATCCTGCCGACTCCGAATCGCCCACACCAGCCCGACCGATCACGGACACATTCATTCCCGACTCCGTGCAACAGCAGCCTCAGGGTAGGCCGCAAACCACAACCACGGAGCCTTCGAGAGCGGCCATGCTTCCTACCGAACAAGACCCTTCAGATGTTCCCGCTACCTATAACCAGAATGGTACACTGCCATACCCAAACATGTCTTCACGTCCAGCATCGGCTCTAATAAACGCTGCGCCTACGGCAGCCGCACGCGACCAGGCCGCGAATTCTTATCACATTCTAAGAACCGACCCTTCTCGAGCACTCGGCCATAACGACTCGGGAAGGACTGCCCCTGAATACTCACCCGGCATGCCCTCTCGAGAATCTAGTCATAGAGATCGCTCGTACAACCCGAATCGGCAGGCTCCATCCACGAGTGGAAATGGACCCTTACCTCCTAGGATGTCCTCAAAACCGGTGGCCGGTGGATACGCCACTATACCTGGAGTGCCAGTAGCACCCGAACCTCGCGGTCGTGGACCTGATATGCCTGGCTCCACAGGTAGTGAAGACTGGAAAGATCGAGGGGCTGCCGTAGGTATGCGAAAAGAAGTCGACGCAAACGGCAAGACTGTGATAAAGCCCGTGAAAAAGGGGGTTCGTGATTTTTCGTTTGGCAGGATGCTGGGAGAAGGATCCTACAGTAGCGTCTACCTTGCAACGGATCGACAGACACTTAAGGAATATGCGGTCAAAGTGCTCGAGAAGAGGCACATTATCAAGGAGAAGAAGATCAAGTACGTCAATATTGAGAAGGACACTCTCAATCGTCTGACAGAACACCCTGGTATCGTCCGACTTTACTATACCTTCCAGGACGAGAACTCGCTGTACTACGTGCTGGACATATGTAGTGGAGGCGAGCTTCTCGGCGTGTTGAAGAAGACGGGCACTTTTGACGTCGAATGTACAAGGTTCTTTGGGGCTCAGATTCTAGACGCCATCGAGTATATGCATTCTCGGGGCGTCATACACCGTGATCTCAAACCCGAGAACGTCCTGTTAGACGATCAATTGCACGTCAAGATTACCGATTTCGGCACCGCAAGGTTACTAAGCGACCCAAGAGCGTCACAGCTACCACCGAGAATTGAAGACATGGGCACAAGTTCCAGGGGTCAGGAACAGGATGATAACCAAGCAGCTTCTTTTGTTGGCACGGCCGAGTATGTCAGTCCCGAGTTGCTTACCAACAAGAACGCTTGCAAGGCTAGTGATCTTTGGGCTTTCGGATGCATCATCTATCAAATGTTGGCTGGCCGCCCACCCTTCAAGGGTGGCTCAGAGTACCTGACATTTCAGAAGATTGTTAGCCTTGATTATGAGTTTCCCCCAGGGTTCCCTCCCGCTGCGCGGGATCTCGTCGAGCGTTGCTTAGTCCTCGACCCCGCCCGAAGGCTTACCATCGAACACATCAAAAACCACGAATTTTTCGAAGGCCAGCAGTTTGGCAAGATCTTATGGAGGACCAAGGCCCCGCGGCTACGCCCGTACATACCTCCGTCTCAGGAGCCCAAAATCATTCAACTCAACGGCATGCCCACGACCCAACAGCCGAACACAGGGGCCAGGCCTCATACCGGTGGCAATGGGATGAATGGCGGGGCGCGTACGCCGGGACGCCTCATCACCGACATACCGCCGCCGTCTCAACTCGATATTGAATGGTCGCCAGTGTTGACAAAGACAAACGAGAGGATATTACGCCTCGGCGATCTCATGGTCATGTCGGCTGCGATACCAAATAGCCCATATAATAAGGGCGAAGAGGGCCATCGGAAGTTCACCCGGTTCTTTGGTGGTAGCACGACGAAAAAGAGACAGAGACTTGTCATGATCACTTCCAGTGGAAGAATTATCCTAGCCCCCGCAGGCGGCGAAGAGAAGAAGGCCAAGCAAGACATATCCCTCCTCACTCCCGACTGCGCGTGGAAAACCCAAATCGATGCTAAGGGACAGGTAGTCTGGTGTGTCGATTCAGTATGTATTACCGCCTGCTCTCACACTACCCCTACTCACGTGTATTAGGCTGGCTATCACTGGACCTTTGAGGATATCAAAGCACCTTCGTCCCTCAATCCGCCAGGCCCCACGCCGGACGACTGGATCGAAACCTTGCAGCAAGCGAAAGACATGGCGGTTTCGACCAACCTATCCGGGCCGTATACTAGCGAGAACGGCTTTGGCGAGATGTCGTCGTCCATGTCGAGCCCCTCAAGCACATTTGGGCCCGAGGGCTATAATGTAAGCGACAGATCTCACCGCAATCATCTCACTCGGAGTCAGGCAAGCTTGGAAGACACGACGACGACGACGACCAAGCGGAATCGTTTCAGCAAACGACAGTCCAAGCAAGGGCTTGGTCCGGCATTTTAGAATCAGACTTGTAGAATGAATGCCACAGCCCCGCGTGTACAGCACGTTGACTCCCGTCGCAGCGTTGCTGTTTTAGCTTCCGAGCACTAGTTCTGTTTCTGGCATCATGATATAGCGCGGCGTCGGCTTAGGTACGCTGGAAGTGTGGTCTTGGGAAGAATATTTCAGTTATTCACGAAACAAAATGCATAACCTGGCGAGGATCTTGTCTTCTTATCGATCGTCACAATCAATGCATGCATTCTGGAGGGTACTCGAGTGGCATTCTGGTCCCTGTTACCGCTTTTTTCTTCCGACGATGGATTAGAAGGAGTATACCAATATCAAGGATATATACCATACATACTACACTATGATACCTAGCTCATAATACAATACTAGAAGATCAAGAACAAGGACGAGAGAGCGAGGGATGGATGGACAGGAAGAAAAGAGCAGTGGTACCTCTAACCACCTACATACGGGCAGGTATCCAAGTACAGTAAACCGCCTTACCTGTAACCTGTAACTTCTTGCCACTGACGGTGGTTCATCTGTCCCGGGACAAGACTGGCAAGTTGCAACAGATACATTGGATGTACCTAGGTACTCCGTCCTTCTGAAGCTTCAATTACCAGCTGTCCACCTGCACGGTGGCTGGCATGAAAGTGGTACCTTCGAAATACCTACACCAGCCACAATCCTTAACCAACAGATGGAACCTTAGCCTCAGCCTGTTGAGCGGTGTAACAACTTAGCACGGTGTGGAGTAGATTAACACGGTGTGACCTTACCTAAGGTACTTCATACCAGCTCGGTTGACTTGGCCTCCTTTCTCCGACGACGCTCCACAACGTAAAGATCACAACCCATCGCGTAACGACGCGGATGCAATTTGACCGTCCCGCAAGACAGAATTACCGGTCCCAGTAGCCCGCACGCTAGACACGGTTTCTGACACCGTGACCGAACCCCAGCTCCATCTGCGCCTCCTAGTGGACACCGAGCCGCGATCGCCTCTCTCCATCTCCATCCATCTCCATCCACCTCCATCCACCTCCATCCATCGCTGGCCTTTGGCGTCACACGCCGTCGTCGCCCCCGGTAATCGCGTATCACCATTACAGAATAGGGCGCGGAGAGCGGCTGTCTGGGCAGCCCAGTCGGCCGAGTCGGTCACAGCAGCAGCCATGATGCAGCCGGGCTATCGTCCGTACCCGCCACAGCAACAGGTGGTCGTGGCGCCACCACCGCAGCAGCAACATCATCATCAGCAGCAGCAGCAGCAGCGGCCGCCTCATACTATTACACGGAAGGGCGGCATCGGTACGTGTGATTCCTCTCTCTCTGGTAGACTGCGCCCACCGTAGTTTCCCTCTTGGTTGTGTTATGTTGTCATGTCATGCTCGTGACGGCAACGACAGTGATGACTGATAAGTGTGGATGGGTCGGCGACGGACGGTGACGGACGGCATTGGTGACGGACGGTGACGGACGATGGGTGTACAGAGCCAGCCAGCGAGCGCTACTGGTGTGTCGCGACTCGCGAGTCCCAGAGCCCGCCGCATGCTCCAGGCCCGTTACAAGCCCGCACGTTGCTGGTGATGGATGTGTGCACTACGAAAGTAGAACCCCACAACACGCCCACAACACGCGAGACCGCTTACCTACAGCTCCACCAGCCCTTGGCTCCGACTGCTGGCTGCTGGCTGCTGGCTCTCGTCTCGGCTCTGCTCTACTGCTGGCTGGTGGTCCCGTCGTTGATGTCCACAAGTATCTACTGTGCACCCAATTGTTCCACTGCATGTCATAGCCAATCTCGCCGTCGCCAACTCCCCTGCTTCTGTGCTCGCTCTCGCTTCCCTGAACACCAATTTATTTTCATCTCTTCTTCTTGCCTCAGAGTGCGCTCATTCTGTGCCCGACCATTCCTCTAATTTTCTATACCATAGGTCCCATGCTGGCTACCGGTCCGCACCCCCAGGCTGCTTTAACCCCGGCGCAGATGGCGCAACAGCAACAGCATGCCGCCCTTCAGTTCGAGATGGCCAAACGTCGAAGTCGCAAGCCGACAGACAAGAACCTACCCGATGGAATCGATGACTATACCATAGGCGATGTGGCCCAGAGGTACAGAGAGTTACGGGATTTCGAGCGACGGCTCGATGCTACGATGACGAGAAAACGTCTCGACATCGGCGACGCCGTAACTCGCAGTGCAAAGGTTTGTACAGTATAGCCCTGCTGGCCCGGCATCCCGACCACTGACAATAGGCATTCGTAGCAGTGGAAGACGCTTCGCATATGGATCACCAATACAGCCGAGGATCAGATCTGGCAAGGCAATGGTATCAATGTGGACACTTTCGACTTCAATTCCAACCTAGAACCCACCTATCGTATCAAGATCGAGGCCCGACTCCTGGACGACGATGAGGGATTCGACGACGAAGATTCCGATGACGCAAAGAGCGGTTCGGACGACCCGGATCGAATGGATGAAGACAAGCCCAGACCCGCACAGCTACCTAGATATCGATTCTCGCATTTCTTTAAAGCCCTCCACGTCGACTTCCCCGCCAGTAGAAGAGGAACCGAGCAGAGTGTTGAGTGGAAAAAGCCAGAACGAGTGGGGGGATCTCTGAACCTACCAGCTGCGGCCGATTTTGACGAGTTGACGTTTAAGCGGAACGGAGACGAGAACATGAACGTCGTCATTAATCTGATCCGGCATGAGGAGCCCGAACGCTACGCCCTCAGCCCCGAGCTGGAAGATATCGTGGATATGCGCGAGGCGACCCGGCAAGAGATTGTCATGGGTGTCTGGGAGTACATAAAAATGATGGGTTTACAAGAGGACGATGAAAAGAGAAATTTTCGTTGCGACGAGCTTCTGCGAAGCGTGAGTGATTACGACGGACCACGTAGAGCGAACGTGTCACGGCTAACTATGAGCTAGGCTTTCGGTATTGAGTCGGGGTTCATTCCCGAACTGGCGCATTACATTTCTCCCCATCTCCGACCCCTTCCACCTGTACAACTTCCTTACACTATCCGACTCGATGAGCAGTTTCATGCAGATCCCCAGCCCACTGTTTACGATGTTCGCGTAGCGGTCGATGACCCATTGCGGGAAAGGATGAGTACCTTCTTGAACAATGTAGGATATGCAAGCATGTTGAAGGAAGTTGCTTCATTAGACGAACAATTAGCCATCATCGTCCAAGCTGTTCATGTGTCTAAGGCGAAACACGATTTCCTCAAGTCGCTCAGTGAGGATCCAGCCACGTTTGTGCGCAATTGGCTCAGCTCCCAGCGACGAGACCTTGAAGCCATACTGGGCGAGGCAATGAGAGGAAGCGGCGGTGACGATGCAACTGGAGACGAGTGGCGCAAGGGCGGGGCGGATAGCGTTTGGGGCACGGTCAATGCTCGTGAGAGCGTTAACGCTCTGCTCTCCAGACTGCCCTCTCAACCACAACCACGGTAACTGGCAACAGAACCGGGCAGTCATAGGACAGTACGGCGAGGAGCATGCCGAAGTTGTTTACTTGGAGTATACGATTACTAAACGGTTAAGACTAAGAGATGGGCGGAGTTTAGGGAGAGGCTCTATCACCTGTAATTGTACGTGTACTGGAGTTTATATCCACTATTCTGGATGGAGAGAGCGCCCATGTATCATACCACGGGGGTATGTAAGTACATTGTCGACCAAAACATGGAGGAAAAAGACAACCAGTCAGTTGAGACGACGCAAGAGGGGTGGCGCCATGTTACACGTGCAGATAATTCCTAAAATCCTAACCCCGAGCAATCGTGCAGTTTAGTGAACCGCAGCTTGACTTGGCATTTGTAGTTTTATACTATAAGAGCAGACGAAGCTATCGACTCGCACAACGGAATCGCATAGAGTACTGTAGGTATTGCTCCCGGAAGAGTTTTTGGTGACTCTTTTTAGCCAACTTGGGTTTACTTAAGATTCTACGTATTAGATTGTATGCATGGCGTAAGACACGCATATACGTACATACACAACGACACACAGCGAGGGGACAAAGGAGAGAAAGCCTTCTACTGCAATCTGAAATTCCGTTCTAGCACCAACGACAAACACCAAACACGCCACGAAGATGTCAGCCGTCTTCCGCAGCCAGAACACGGCCGTCATCACGGGCGGCGCGTCGGGCATCGGCCTCGCGCTCGCCAAGAAGTGCATCGGCCACGGCATGCGCGTGCTCGTCGCCGACTGGGACGAGAAGAACCTCGAGGCGGCCCAGGCGGCCCTCGGCGACGGCGCCAGCACCATCCGCGCCGACGTCAGCAAGACGGAGGACTGGGCGGCGGTGAGGGAGAAGGTCGTGAAGGACTTTGGAGGTCTGTCTGTCTGTCTGTCTGTCGGAAAATGTCCCCTTACCCCCTTAACCCCCCCTTTACCCCTCCCCCTCCCTCCCCTCCCCCCTTTTCCCGAGCCGAGGTCGGTTTTTCTTTTTTTGGCCACCATCTACATATAGATAGATAGACATAGCATAGACTAACGGGGAAAACAGGAAGACTTAATCTCGTGGCGCTGAACGCGGGGCTGTCGACGCGGACGTCCTTCGACGACGCGGACACGTCCGGGTTCGAGAAGACGCTATCGACGAACCTCTTCGGCGTGATCAACGGCATCGCGGCGCTGCTGCCGCTGGTCAAGGCCGGGGCGTCGCCTTCCTCGCCGGCCGCCGTCGTCATCACGGGGAGCAAGCAGGGCATCACGAACCCGCCGGGGAACCCGGCCTACAACGCCAGCAAGGCCGCCGTCAAGACGCTCGCCGAGCACCTCTCGTTCGACCTCGCCGCGTCCCACCCGTCCGCCGTCGCCGTCCACCTGCTCGTGCCCGGATGGACGTGGACCGGCCTCGCTGGCGCCGCGGGCGGGGGGCCGAAGCCCGCTGCTGCTGTATGTTTTACGTTGCCTTCCTTTTTCTGCTCATATTTTCTGTCGATTTATTTATTCATCTTTTTTTTACTCCCCCGTATCTATTCAACTATCTATCTACGCATAAAGATACCTATTTCCCAGATCAAACACCCAACCCCGCGCTCTCATCCTCAACCCCTTTCTCCTTCCCCCTCCCTTCTCGATGTCTTGTTGCCGTCCTTCCTATCTCTCTATATCTCACAACTATCCCCCCGTCCCCTTCCCCCCCCACCTCATAGAAATCTCCCAATCTCTGAATCATAGATCTAACCCCCGTGCCCTCCAACAACACAGTGGACGCCGGAGCAGGTGGTCGACTACCTCGAGGCCAAGATGGCGCAGGGCCAGTTCTGGGTGCTCTGCCCGGACAACGACGTGACCGAGGACATGGACCGGCGCCGCATGCAGTGGAACGCGGACGACGCGCTCCTCGGGCGGCCGCCGCTCAGCCGGTGGCGGGCCGAGTACAAGGACGAGTTCAAGGCTTGGATGGAGAAATAGGCAGGCATCTACATAAGTTGGTAAGGTAATAGGTTAGTAGGTTAGGAGGTTAGGAGGTTAGTAGTAGGTAGGTAGCCGCTGCTGGGATCGGAAACGATGAGTGGAAGTAGCAGGGAGTGGGTGGGAGCGAGTGGGAGTGTGCAAAAGTACATGATTTGGAAACGGGGGTAGGGATGGATTGGAATGGAATCGGATGAATTATGACAATGACTAAAAATCAAATCCTGAGAGTACCCTGTTCTGCGCCTCCCTGAGACTCTCCCATGTAATTATCTCCTGCACACTTAAGTCAGTAAGCATGTTAGGTAAGGTAAGAAGTAACGACTATAGCATGTCCTGGTGTCCCTTAACATGCATACCTACCTGGTGACTTTCTTGGGGAGCCCATGCTGGGAACTTCTTCCGCTCTGCTTTTGCAGAATAACAAGTCCGCAAAATGATAAGAAGCTAGAGAAAAGGAGAGAAAAACAAGGCTGGGCCGGATTGGTGACGATCTATAAACATATATGACATTCTTTTTTTCTTTCTACATGTATATCATTGATATTTCGAGATTCCGCTCTTCTTAAAGAGTTCAGGAAACATTGCCTAGTTTTTAGTTCTTGTATAGAAACAATAATAAAATATTGTACGAAGGAGTCGACGAACCTCGCCTCACCTGCCAGACCGCGCTGCTAACGGCTGAGCAAACATGATCGAGTACCTAAGCTAATGCATAAAAAGAGCGCGACTGAATCAGCGAGATCAGATAACTAACTACCTTTGTCTCAAAGCAATACGGGCATTTCCCATTCAAATTGCAACACTTGATCAATGTGTATCTCCGTTTCGACGTAGATTCTTCCTTAGAGGCGGGACTAGCTACGACGCGCCCATTCCGAGCCTGAGCCGCATCGCTGACGACCAGGTTAAATAAGCGTGCTCTGCATATTTGACCAAAATAGGAATCGCTGGCTCTTTATGTTGCGCTGTCGTATCTTTTCACCGTCGTCCGAATGACGTTGTTGCCGGGCCCCCAGTCGCGCCTGTGGGCAGGGTCAGCGTCAATTTTGGCCATAAGGTGCTTCCAGGTCATCGCGACCCAGCTCTGGTTTGCGGAGTGCTCTAGGAATGAGTACCACTCTAGAGACATGTTCCAGGAGAGGTTTTAAGAGAGGTGTGTCATCATTGTCTCTTTATCGTCGACGATAAGGCTGTCAAGTTCATCGAGCTATCCAGTGTAAAGCTATCAAGTCCGTCAAGCCCATCAAGCCTATCGAGTCCATCGAGTCCACCGAGTCCATCGAGTATATGAACTATCCAGTTTCATCATTTCTGCAAACATTGCATATATCAACGGTACCAATTTGTGCTTCCGACTGGTCTATCCAAGCACTCATAGTAGGGATAAGTGCTGTTGCGACACGTTTAACTGGAAATTCGAACCGACAAGTAGTATGAGTAGTGGTGTTTTCGGCAACCCAGGTGATTTCTTTATTCTCGTTGCCGTTGCTAACTATAACCTTAATAGGTTGTAAGCGCTGCTGAACTTCGGGGCTGGATTAAGAAAGGTTGCCGGCCATACGCTGAGACTTCCTCCAAAAGCTGGCCATCACCATCCCCATTATTACACTTCTTAAGTCACTAAGCCGGGTCGGCGCCCAAGGAGACAGCGCCCGGGAGAATCAGGTCTATCAGCTTCCACAGAGTCCAGTCAATGAATGTTTTCGTGCGAGAGAAATCCTCGTGAGCAGGCCTAGAAGTGCGTAAGGGGGTATGCTGACAACACGTTCTCTTACTACCCGATCTATTTACTTTCTGTATTTAGTGAGTTAGTGAATTTATAATTGGGAGCACACGCTTCATTAGCATTTTTATTTGTTGGTGTAGGTAATTCTGAGAGAGGGACTGTTATGATTATATCGAGTTTAGCGTTCGCAGTGTTGTTGTTTACTTATTTCATAATGCAGCAATCATAAACAACTTGTCGCCTAAGTAACCGTGGAACTGTACCTAGAGAAGAAAAAGGAGAGATTTAATTAAATACATTTAACCTATTCAGTTTAAACATAAGATAGAAAGTGCATTTCATCTAACCAGCTATTTAAACCGTTTTCAAACATGCAAACGAATTGTTTTCATGATTTTGTATGATTTGCTGTTAGTTGCATATATACCACTATCCAGCATAATATTTAGTTGGGGGCTGTCACAATTAGGGGTCCACCGGTTAGCTGAACATCCTCGTCCTCGTGATGTTTTGGCCCTCGTCGACTTGTTTCCGCAACCAAAAAGCTTGCCTTTGTCCCCGACTCTCGGCAGTCGTGACGTGCAACGCCTGACGACATTCTTATCGAGGCCCATACGAGGACAGATGACTGTCTACCCATCCAGCAATGACAATCGGTTGCTTGGTGATCTCCACCGCGATTGAGGCGAGGAATAGCCATCCGACGACGTCGACGCCAACAACGCCTTAGCCGCCTGTTTACGAACCCTTCACTTATACGAAACTGTGCACCGTATCCTCCGAAGAACGCCTATCCCATCTTATATAAAAAGCCTCGCCTCCCCTGCTCCAGTCAGCCGGCGAGCCCGCCCCTCCATCCCGCCGACAGCCACGCACCATGGCCTTCCTCTTCAGGGGCAGAGGCCGCACAAACATGATCGAGCTGGCGAAGCAGGCGAGGGAGCATGTTCTCAGGCTGGACGGCCCCGGTGGCCCTGCCAAGGTGATTGATACCACCCTCCATACCGCCCTGCCGCCCGTCACGCGACACTTTTATGGCTGTACCCTTGACAATGGAGCACTGACGCCGCCCTTCTCCCAACCAGGCCGATGAACTAGCCAAAGTCCTCAATCAGATGAAGATTGTCCTACAGGGCGTGCCAGGTACGAAGACATGCATGTCTTTCTAGCCTTGACCGAGCCTATAAGCTGACAGCCGTGGCCGACGCTCAGAGTACGAGACCACGCCCGAACAGGTGTATTCGCTAGTCACCGGTCTGATAGAGGAGGATCTTCTACTCCTGCTCGCCCAGAACCTCTACCGCTTTCCCTTCGAAGCCCGCAAAGACACACAGGTCATCTTCTCCTGCGCCTTCCGATTCCGCTTGCCGACGGCATCACCCAAGACAGACCCCGTCGCCTTGAGCTACGTGGTCAACAACCGCCCCGAAGTGCTGCTGGAGCTATGTCGTGGCTACGACCACAAGGAGAGCGCGACCCCGGCAGGGTCTGTCTTGCGGGAAGTACTGAAGAGCGAGGCCGCCGCCGCCATAATCCTCTATGACGACGGAGAGGCGCCGGGATCAAGTTTGAAGGGCGTCACGGCCATAGATCGGGATCGACCACAGACCGGCAATGGCATCTTTTGGAGGTTCTTTGAGTGGATTGACAAGGGCTTGTTTGAAGTAGCCGCCGACGCCTTCAACACCTTTCGAGTATGGCCCCCTCGACCTTCCCACTCCCACCATCTCTCCATGCCTTTGGTACTAACAGGAGCCGAGTAGGAGCTCTTAACTAAGCATAAAGAGCTTGTGCCCCGGTATCTGTCCAACAACTTCGACCTCTTCTTCGACAAGTATAACACCATCCTGGTGCAGTCGAACAGCTACGTCACCAAGAGGCAGTCCATCAAGCTGCTGGGCGAGATACTGCTCGACCGGTCCAACTACAACGTCATGACGGCGTACGTCGACCAGGGCGAGCACCTCAAGATCTGCATGAACCTGCTCCGGAGCGACCGCAGGATGGTGCAGTACGAGGGCTTCCACGTCTTCAAGGTCTTCGTCGCCAACCCCCACAAGTCGGTCGCCGTCCAGAAGATCTTGCTTATGAACCGGGATAAGCTTCTGAACTTCCTGTCGCACTTCCTGGAGGACCGCCTGGACGACGAGCAGTTCGTCGACGAGCGGGAGTTCCTGATTAAGCAGATTAAGAATATGCCTCAGACTCCCGTGCCGCCGACGCGGTATCCCCAACCCGTCTGATGAACAACGCTGCGTTGCCACTGAAAGTTGGCGGAACCCGTCCCCGTAGGAGGGATGGGATTTATTAGGATATCATGATATTGGCGGCGAGTGCTGAGCAGCGAGTTCCCTGATCCTATGTGAACGGGCCGGAGGAGCCTAACAAACGAGAGCAGACGACTATAGAGAGGAGGGCGTCGTCTTCACAACAGCGAGAGATTACATGCATGCATGCGGCTCGGCGTTCCGGGGCGTGGTTTTCAAGTCATGGGTAAAAGAAAGATACGAAATGCATTTTGTCATGTCGCATATCGCGTAGCATAGCTAGCTGCTAAAAGTAGGTAGGTAGATTACCTCTTTGTTAGGTAGCATTCTCATCATCACCAGTTCACAGTTGTTTGCTTAGCAATGCGTATGCATGCCTACTTTACCCAGTTGATCATCTCCTCTGACTGGGTTAACTAGGTAAGCAGTCTACGAATATGACTTTTTTTCCTCCTTCCTACATCTAGTCCCCTTGACCCCCCTTTTTGGAACTTTGCGTTTTCTTGTATAATCATTATATTTATTTATTTATATCTTTCACTCTTACACTGTTAAGCAGCTGGATAATACTGAGAAGAGACCTTTTGCAGCCTATCTTTACCCCGGAGAAGGCACAATTGCCGTGGCAGACACATTCTTCGGTATCCCGGCTTTGTGTTGTAATCTGTCTTCCATCACTGGGCTATGGCCAATGACAGCAAGCCAGAGAGAGCCCTGAGGGAGAAAGTAAGGGTCAAGCTTTGTGCCTTATCCATAATCTCCGTTTGCACACTTTTTGGTTTCCTTAATGGTGGCCTCCCATCCCACCAACCGTCTCATCCGGATCCTCGCCCTCGTGCGCCTCCAACAACTCCTTCAGCTTCGGCGTCAGGTGTAACTCCTTGGCCCCCTCGGGCCTGTGGATCTTCGCCGTCAGCGGCACCAGGTGCTCCTCGTGCCAGCTCAGGACGGCGTCGTAGTCCCTGCACTTCTTGTTGATGCTCATGTCCGGGAACGGGTTGTGCTGCGTCTCCATCCAGTTGTACGTCATAACGTCGACGCTCGCGTCGCACATGAGGTTCTGCAGCAGGACGTGCAGGCAGTGCTGCGGGTGGACGTCCTTCATCAGCTTCCGGACCGGGTAGTACTCCGGGTACATGGCCTTGCGCACGGCGTTGAGGCAGTGGATCTGGTGCGTCACGTCCAGCTGCACGATGTGCGCGTCGTCGCCCAGGCCCCAGTCGGGAGGGGCGCGCACCGTCAGCTCCGGATCCTTGCCGAGCGCGATAACGTCGGCGCTCGTGACGGCGTGGTAGCCGAGCCGGGCCACGCGGTCCCATGCGGCGTCGACTTCCGGGCTGGGTCCCTTCCGCCAGATGGAGTCGTCCTCGTCGGCGAGGGAGGCGTTTACCCGCTTGGTCACATGGGATATATCGATTTTGTCGAAAAAGGGTGCTTCGGGCGAGTCAGTACCAAGCAGTATACATACGATACAGTGTTTTAGAGTCTGTCTTCTTACAATAGTATGAGCACTCTTTTGGATCTGGGGACCTTGACGATCCGGATAGGAAAGCCCCTTGATAGAATAAGACGCCATGTAGAATGAGTGCCCCGACGTTGACGACGGTCAGTACTATAGCGAGTATTGAACGCTTCGGCCTCGCTCGACTTGAACCAACACTCTCAGACTTGATGTCGTCCCCTTCGCTCGCAACGCTTCCTCCCTCTAACTTTTCATAGTCCCGGGGGGTCAGAAAACTCTTGATCTGCTCCATGACGACGAGTGTTCTTCTTCCGGACGAGAGGCATCCGCGTAGACAGACATCGTTTCGTCTCCGCGACGTTGTGGCAAGCTCTCTCTCTCTCTCCCTCTCTCTTGTTCTTTCCAACCAATGCGGAGACGAGAAACTGACTAAGCGGAGTAAGGTATATTTTTCGCGAGGACCATTACCATGAATTCAAACCGACCGGCCTAGCGCCCTTGGCATCACGGCCTCGAGGTGGGGGATGTTTCCGAAACTCGTCATAGTACTTGTCCGTATGCAGCAGGTAGCTAGATACGACGTGGCCCTGATCCGACACGACGGCCCCGGCCTCACACCACTTGCTGCCTATACTAAGAATATAGTTCGAATCCTTCGCGATGCTGTAGCCTGTAGCCTTGTTCTTTTCAGCAGTCGCCCCAATTAGAAGCCTGCTGCGCACCCTTGATATCACGGCTCCACAGCCCCCTTTTTAAACCGTGATAGAGAGGATAGAATAGGTTCATTGGTTCTCGAACAACCAGTATCAGTATCGTCCGTAACAAGTCTTGCACCTACTCGGACTTTAACCGCAACAAGTGAGCAACTTGCCTCCTAGCCAAGGCTCGTTTCCTGAGGTTACCCCTCATTCCTGTCCACTGCTCTCTTTGCTGTGATTGGGTTAACCCAAGATAGGGGCTCTAGGAGATGTGCTTCGAACTTGATGGTGTAGAACGGCTTGCGCGGAGAAACGCTGATCATTGTGCCGATTCTGATGTTGAAGGATCCTATGGAG
Source organism: Nemania sp. NC0429 (assembly GCA_022578495.1). Lineage (NCBI taxonomy): Eukaryota > Fungi > Ascomycota > Sordariomycetes > Xylariales > Xylariaceae > Nemania > Nemania sp. NC0429. Next base: position 74,244 of record MU392257.1, read on the forward strand.
ATGTTGCCATCGGCCGATGTTGCCATTAGCGGGCGAACGTTGTAACGCTGAGGGCACGGTGAGGCTCCCGTACATAAAAGGCCAGGCACATCGCCTCGAAACTGGAATTGAATAGGAGAACAAGTCCATCATCATCATCAAGAACTTCAACTACCTTACATCCCACCCACCCACTCAACCACCCACCACCCAACTCTCAAAATGCAGTTCAAGACCCTCGCCACCGCCGCGGCTCTCTTCTTCGGCCTCAGCGCCGCCCTTCCCAGCGATGGTAAGTTCCCGACTGGCCCGTGCCTATCCAACATTGCCTCCCAAATCCAATACAATCCAATCCAATCAGGTCAACATAGAGAACTAACGCGGAAATCACTTTCGTAGTCTTCGCCCGCGAGCCCGCTGAGGCCTACTGCTGCGGTCTCGGACGTCGCGGCGAGCTCGTCACCAAGTGCTGCCTGAGCGACGTCCAGAAGCGCGACGTCGCCACCGTCACCGACGAGGAGTTCAGCGAGCTGTACTGCTGCGGTCTCGGCCGCCGTGGCGAGCTCAACACCCGCTGCTGCTTGTAAGGTGTTAAGGTGTATTGAGGAGGAGGAGGGAGGAAGGAGGATCATCACGATGAGGGACAGGGGGATACGCATTACGAATCAACAACTACATAACGACAATATATCATGATACCAAACATAACCTTTTGCAAGTCGACTCTGTATCTGTTTTTCGTGATGTTGGCATCTTAGTAATCGGTTGTTTTGTAAATGTTCGAAGTATATCCCCCTGTCTCTTGGTATTATATCTCTGCATCCATATCGAGTTGTAGAATATAGTTTGCAAGTTCGGTCTGGATATTGCTAAGGCTGTCCCTGAGAATCCACTTGTGAGTTTAGTTAGATGGAGCGCGGGCCCATGGAAGAGCTCCTCGAAGCTATATCATTCGTTATGTTAGTGCCTGCTTTGTTTTTGCCAGTCTTGTCAACAGCTATTGTTAGAGCCTGAAGCTCACGTGGACATGCCGGCGATTAATTATGTAAGTACGCTTTTTCTCCGTCGCTTTATCCATATGGACCGATATTCCAATCGTTGGGACGTCGGAGAAGATAGTGAGAGAAGGCGATCGAATGCGCAAATGTTCGGCTATCACCTATATCGGCCGTCGGACGAACTTCGAAGTGCTGAACTGAAACATGTAAGTTGAACTTTGTGGATAGAGGCTGTTGTCTAGGGGCTCGCTCGGATCACTGACAAGACGAGTGAAATAGCACGTCTTGGCCGTCTCCTTGGCGGTTGATATCTATTATATAAAACTTACTTTCGATAAAGAAGGTCGCCTGGATAATGTTTTCCTTCCGTCGGCATTTGGCTTAATAACGTCTATGACAAGATAATACCCACTCTGCCCTCTGTTAGATCTTTTATCTTAGGTAGGATAGGCAAGTATGTACGAAATACGGTAGTCTATGACTTGTTCAGGTTGGCCAACTGGGTTCAAGCTCTTTAGTGCCCCCGGCCAAGCCCTTCCCCAGAACTTGGAAAAGCCTTAACCGCGCCGCCACCGCCGCCGACGGATACGGCTAGCACCTCGGCCGGCGGAGTTTTGTGATAAGTAGACTATATCCCCCGCGGCGTTTCCCAAACGGGCAGGACCCTCAGCATTAGCCGCTTCGTTCGTGGCAACCGATTCCATTTTGTTGGGAGCCGCTGCTTTCCGCGGCTACACTACGAAGTTAGTTGACGTCGAATTCCCGCTTGTTCCCTTTTTGCCCTCTTCAGTCTAGGGGAGTAGGTGCTACGCCTCGAGGCCGTGACGAGGGATTGGTAGCACGCAGGGCAGCACAGCTTGGCAGTTTTGGTATCAAATGCTGGTCCGTATATAGTACTGGAGGGTTATTGATTTCCGTTGTTAGCGGGTTGGGCTCTGGAGTCCGACTATCTATATCCTCTCGACGTCCTAGTCGATAGGCTCACGGGGCCTCTTACTCGATTTGGCAGTTATACGTCCTACATTATAATCCTTCTTTTGGACTACGGACTTGGCGGAATACCTACAACACGCACACGGTACGGGTCGTGGCAACCACGTAGAATGTGGAACACGGCGATAGTGCAAGTGTAAGTGTAAGTGTTATTAACTACCAAAGTCGCGCGGTGATATAACGACCCTGAGGTCAATAAATAATTATAACTCAGGCGGCTTTAGATTTCACCGACTGTTGCATTCAACATGACCAATCTATAATCTATCAGTGCACATTGTTGTAGAAGCGAGCGTCATGGTTCTTCGCCTTCGCCCAAAAGCCCGGCCCGCTCTAAGCTCATGTTCTTGAGTCTTGACTAGCAAGATCGGTACACCACATTTCCGGGGCTCCTAACCTCATGGACGCAAGACCCGTCCGGCACCCGGGATCTAGCACAGAGAGTGCACCTCGCGTGAGGGAATTTGGAGACGAAGCGAGGGCCCGGCTCATCCCGAGATAGATAAAGACATCAACCAGACGGACGAGAGCCCAGGCGCGGTGTGTTTAATGTACCTACGTGCTGTTATCTAGTACGCGGCTTCGGCGCCCGAGGCCTCGAGCTGGTGACTAGAAGACTGAGCTCCTTGGCTGAGATGAGATACGTCTGATATTCATCTTTCAAAGAATACCTGTCGCGTTACCGCTGGCATTACTAGAAGTGTGGCCTATATCGAGAAATTCCTGGGCCTCGTAACGTGGACGTGATGGTGACAGCTAAACCTTGGAAAGCCGGCCAAACTGCACTGGAGAGCACTCACGCCTCGGGAGTATTGCTACAAATCTGCGTGTGGTTTCAGAGCAACCTAGTGACAAAGACGTATAGACAGTGCAGTGAGATAAGAGGTTGGCGTAGACAGAGGAAATATGCGAGTTGTGTCACGGCATGGAACTGCAGCGCTATAACCGGTACACTACCAAAAGTAGAACGTAATCAAGTCGGACACTTGGTTGCCTGCAGTTTCATATATAGTACTGTGACAAGTTGCGGGCTTCTTGGCTGTTGATTCTGCTCCTTGGTCTGAAGTCGTTTTTTCCGCGCATCTCCGGGCAGTAAGAAGTAACCTGCACTAAATAGAGCCGAGGGTAGATTATATCTTAGTCTGCTTGCTTCTTGCTAAAGGGGGAGACTGGTCCCCATACCCAACATATAAGAAGGGGGGGTAACACGGAAGTAAGTAAGGGAAGAATGCCAGTGTACTCCGTAAAGCGATCTCAAAGTGATGGTGCTATGTAGGGGACTAGACAAATAATGCCTCCGATAAGTATGCGCCAAGAGACAGAGAATCGGCGAAGGAACAACTAGTTGTCTTCAAGTCAGGTCCGAGCAAAGTGGAAAAAGGAATCCTTCCAGACTATTATCTAAGGCGAGGGATGTGATCTTCTGTCTCATTGAGATATGAATAATCATCGTAACTCTCACATGGTGTGTCTTATCTCGTACACCTATATGAGATACTATCAGCTGAATTATAATTCGTAGTAAGAACGTAGGTTACAGTAAGTTCCGTATGAGCAGCAGCCTAGTGGCTGTATAGGGGTAAGGGCTCAATAACATTGACTCCCGAGTCGTCCCACATATTTAGGGGAACTCTTCCTGTCCTAGAAATCTACGCTTCCATTATGGTTTTCTTGTCAAGTTACTTATCAAACAGTTAAAATAATTCTTTGCTCGTGGCGCCAGATCCTGCCAGAATTTGGAGGCACGAGTGTATGTACTACGGGGCGCTCTCCGTTGTTTTGAGGTCGTGGTCTACCACATAAAATCATTTCGACACGTATATCGTATTATGTCTCTGCCTATTGCTAGTCGCTCTTTCTTAACGACGATATACCTACCCAGATTCTAGAAAACGTGTCATGACTAGTAGGATAATATTAAGGAAACTATTAATCAATTAAGGGGGTCTACTTGGGTTAAATCAAGCCGAAATTTGAGGACCGGTGTTAGTACTGGCACTTCACCTACTCTTTAATACTAGCCAAAGGACCGTATGCGCATGGGAGACGGTCACAAGTAATAAGGCTACATAACCAGAGGTGTTTGGCTGGTCAGGCCTTTTTGACTGGTGAAGCCTCTTAGCCTCCTGGAGTGTCAGGGGTTTTGGGCACAGAGTGGATAGAAGACCGGCTGCAATTAGAAAGCCGTAGGGTCGAAGGGTAGTAGTAGGGCTTAATAGATCAATCAGGTATGGGGTAGCGTAGTAAAACGGGGAACGCCATATACGTCCACGTACTCTGGAGACCTAACCCTAGTAGGCACTTCGCAGAGATTTAAATAATAAAAGTAATTAAATAAAAGCACTTCGAGGGTTGAAACGGGTTATAAATCTATTTGCGAGAGGAGGTAGTAAAAACTACCGTGACTAGAAAAGAAGAACTGTAGTACAGACAAAGGAGAAGCAATGAATATATAGAAAACAACGCGCAAAAATCAACGCAAGCCCTATCGATCTAATCTCTTAGGGTGTAGTATGCAGCCTCAAAAGTGGCTGGTGGGATCACTCTACTTCAATATCTAGGGGGTCGAAGCCCCCTATATATAGACGACTTGCTATACGGCCATCCTGCAGGATGGGTGGTGCCTTGTCACCTGACATGGAGCGAGAGCAGTTGAGATAGATGCTCAGTTAGACTCCTCCCCGGCGTCCATTCTACAGCTCCAAAACGGCGGCTTAGGAAGTCTATTATATGGGGCTGGGAACCGATGATATTGTCAAATTGGATTTGGGGAAAGACAACATCGTCGGCTCAGAATCCTCCCACTCTTTTGGCATTGGAGCGTGAGAGATATGCCGAGCGACAGGGGCTTCCGGTAGCTGAGAGTTGCCGCATTGAATAAGCACAGCCTTGTAAAGAGATTGGAGGTATATCTCAACGCAACATATAGCTTCTTTCTCCCACTTTTGGAGGCGGTTCGTAAATATTTCCTCTGTTGAACGGTACCTGCGAAACGAAAGCCATCGTTCCGCATTATCGAAGTAGCAGAACTTGCTGATCAATTCGTATCTCAGAAAAGCTTTCAAAAACCGACGTCGCTCCGCATTATTGCACTGTGTTAAATCGAGCCCGACACACACAGCACGGTCTTTAAACGTCAAACTGATCTCCTCGATGCGGGAGACACGAATACTCCCGGGCGGGGCAAGCAGCTGTCGCTTTCGTAAGGTAATCCTCAACAAACACAATCAGCCGGCGATACAGCCGACTGAGCTCAATCATTGTTGCTTTGTTGTTTATAGGAGTCCTCTCCTTCTTCCAGGTGCTGGCAAACTGGCCCTCCGACCACAGTTTCTCGTGGTGGTCTATGATATCATGCGGCGACAGACAATCATCTCCTTGGCCTGGAAATCGGATAATTGCCATGGCACCATTAAACATGTCGTCGTCGAACTCAGCATCGACGTCAAATAGTTTGCGTTCGATGAATTCCTTGTGTGGCACGTACTGTCCAAGCATGACCGGCGAGGCTTGGATGAGCTGCACAATCGAGCGCTTAGACTTGGTGGGGGTGAGAATCTCTAATCGGAGTTCGGGCGGTAATTTGTTAAACGGATCCATGATGATGCTGGTGGGATTGAAATCCAGTAAGGGGGGTGTTGGGTGTATGTGGACTAGCGATAAACAGAAGGAAAGTCGAGGGTGGAAGTGAAAGATAGATTCCTTGCTGAGGTTTAGTAGAGTGATTTCCCTTTTTCTCTCTCGCAAGAACTTATTTCTCGGTCGGTGGGGGATAGCCGGTTTATTTATACCGTGGAAATTTCTAATACGAAAAGAGTTGCTGCTAGTTGCTATGTAGCAGCTTTTCAACGAAGTTTGTTTGGGCTTTCAACTCTGTTCGATATGAAAATATAGGTTAGCGTGTCTGGGGACCGTTTTTATAAAATTAAATGTTTTACCTCGGTATTAAACTCTTATTTTGTTTACTGGATTGCAGTGACATGCATTTAGCATTGTGCTAATGCTTTTTTATAAGCAGGATACTGGAATGCCGTGAAGTTTGATCGGTGCGCTCGTCTATGTCCTTGTGGTATTGCTCACGCGCTCACTATACGTGCCTATCATATCACTTATAATTACGTGCTAAATAACTACGGTCTAGTAAGAAGTGAATGGCTTGTTGGGTTATCATTCTCAGATGCAAGGGGGCAACAGGTCGGGGTATTAATTATGATGTGGTGAAGGTCTAGAATCGAGACATGTAAGTATATGCAAGCCCATCTTCTTCTTGGACGTCATATATCTGTCTCATAGATTTGAATAGCTATTCTAAGAGCTTGATATCTCAATCACAAGCGCAGAGACGCTCTGCACCATCTGTCGCATAGAGGAAAAGATGATTGGCCTGACATCAAGTGGTCATGCCACTCACCAGCCTGTCCTGGATAACCTCTTCTGTCTCCTCGTCTCCGGTCTTCTCCGGGCTCTCGGCCATCCCGAACTCTGTGTCCAATTCGGTGCGCATCGGCAGCTCTTTGGCCACAAACGTAAAAAAGAAAACCAAACAGTCCAAAGGTAAGTCCTACCTGCCAGTATAGCTTCAGACTATCAGAGTAAATGCCCTTGACGACAGCCGCAAGGCCGGGGTTATCGTCTAACCCTAGTGCCGAATACAAAGCCCCCCCGGCGGCCAAGGTGTAGGTGCCACCATTGGACAACAACTCACGAGCCATGTCATTGTCGTGCAAGCGGGCCGCCACCAATGACTCAGCTCTAGAGTTCAAGAGGGCAAGGGGCACGGCAGCTCCCTATATCGTTCTAAAGCCACGCATGAACGCCCACGTCGCTGTTGCAAAGGCCACATCTGATTCAGGCAAGGGTGTCAGGATTGTTGGTAAGGTTACTGGCGTGATGATACCAGCACCCACGGCGGCCAGGATCATCAAGGGTGTCACCCTAATCTTATTAATGATTGACCACCAGTTGTCTGTTCTTTGCGCAGGACTACTGGAACTGATAAACTTGGCGAACATAATTTCAAACTGCATCTACCAATGCTCTTCCCTTATTTACCTAAGTACCTAATGCCTCCTAACCCGACAATTGCATCACTTATTAATCATTGTTTTGGGTTTGGGTATAAGTTCAACTTGTCGGCCTATACACAATGTAGCTGCACACTACCTAGCTTCAAGATTCACAATTGCTTCCAATCTATAGTTGTGATAGTTAATCCCCCCCTTAAACTGTTATGTATACCTTAAGTAAGTAGGTAGTTTGGAATTGTACTGTGCGAAGTATCTCCAGCTTACACGGAGCTAGTATTTGTGAACGCGACCATTTCGGCGCCTGACCATGCCAACTTTTACGATACGTATTGAACACCTGCCAACTTGGTAGTGCCAACAGGCCCCTGGTTTCAGAATATCAACAATCTATGAGGGCACATGCGAGCCGCCCTCTAGCTTATTGGTCGAAGCGTCCAAGTCAGTATTCCTTCCGGGGGATCGCCAGTGCCGGGCGGTGGACCTGCCTAGTCCGGCTTGCAACCCGCACCATATCCTTGCTTTTCTCGACGGTTTCGCGGCGCGGGCCCAAGCGGGAATGCCAGCAACAAGGCGGATACGTGCAAAACTTGGCAGTATAAAGGCGACCATGGCCGGCGACCCGGTTTGTACGGACCATCCGTAGCGTCGCTTTAGTGTAGACGCCGCGGCCAAGATGATTTCTCTTCGCCAAGTCTGTTCGCTCTGCGCCGTCTTCGGACTTGCGGCCGCCGCCCCAGCGACGAGAGTGCAGCGCCGGGCGACTCTCCCCGACTACGCCATCACCTACGCGCCATGGACGTATCTCTACAGCGGCGAGGCCTATTTCCCTTCAGATATTGCCACGCACCTCGCCAACGTCATTCCCGAGGTCAACTACACTACACTTGGCGCGCGCGCCTCAGTCACCCTCAATACCCTCAACACGTACAACAGCAGCGTCTACCTCACCGCCGCTGATACGCCGTCGAACAATCCAGCCTGGATCACGTCCGGTTACGGGAAGCCGGATAGCAATGGAGTCAGCGCCGCGCCGGGCACTATTATTGCCGTCCAGAAGAACTCCACTACGGTCGATGTCTTTTACTTCCATTTCTATTCGTACAATTATGGTGGCAAGTGAGTCATCTCATCTTCTCAAACACTCAATCATTTCTTCCCCATCTCTGTGGTCATAGACAGGTGCTAATTGCGATTAGGGTGATTGGCATCAATTTTGACGACCACGTTGGAGACTGGGAGCATGTCATGGTAGCGGCCCCCCCCCTGTGGCCTAAGTTGCCCCCCTCCTTATGCAGGCAATTGACAACCTTCATAGATCCGATTCGTGAGCGGCGTGCCCTACGCGATCTATCTCTCGGAACACTCCGCGGGTTCCGCCTACTACTGGAACGTCATGACCTTCAACGGCCAACGGCCCATCACGTACGTGGGCAACGGCGGACACGCCAACTACGCGACCGCGGGGACGCAGGAATACACCATTGCGCTGGGCCTCGTCGCCGACACGACGGACGCGGGCACGCCGTGGGACATGACGCGGAACTACCGAGGCTACTGGTACGATGCCGGCAGCGGCACCTTCAGTGCTGCCGGGGGTGCCTCCACCGGCGGCTCCGAGGAGGCCGGCGAGACGGCGGACTGGCTGCGGTGGGAGGGCGCCTGGGGCGATCAACAGTACCCGAGCAGCTACACCGGGCAGTACTGCATCTTCAGCGAGTGCCACTACGTGTCCGGGCCGACGGGCCCCGTGGCCAAGAACCTGGGCCGCACGACTGTGTGCCAGAACGATGATAGCTGCACCATTTTCACTGACATCAACGACTTGACGACGCAGTTTAAAAAGAGGGACGATGTACTTGAGTAAGCTGGTGTTGATCGATACCTACTTCATGCCTTACTGCAACCATCAAAACGTCTTGAGAGTTGTGCTCTTCTAGGTGACCCATGATGACCAGAGCAGAAATAAGCCAATCGGCCTTACAAGCGAACGTAGCATCAATAAAAAGCTATTTGTTACTGCCTAAGTGCCGGGAACCGCCTTCAGCGTCTCGGCGGCGGTTGCATCGAGTTGTTAACGGCCCGTAGAATAAGTGAGGGTAGTAAAATCGGACAAACAGCGATTTATACTTGACAATTCTAGCACCATCGCAGAAATGAAACAGGGCCACGTTCTTTTGACACGGGCAGCACGAGTCTCTGATGTTAACATGGATCCGAACCTGACAAGACGACGTGCGATCCCTATTAATCGCAACCGGACATATTTCACACAATTAGCTAGCATGATCATTGCAACTACGCTCAGTGTGCTCCTCTGCTGCCTGACACTTCACATCTCCTGGCACTTAGAATACCTAAAAATTAGCCCTACACGTGACCCCTTGGCGTTCCGGATGATTTCAACACTTCGCCAGCGAGTCACAAGTCCAACTACGCAGCGTTCCCTAGATTTTCGATCTGGATATTTGCAAGTCCTGACGCCGGGCTTTCCCCGTTATCCCTTTAGGCAATGCACCGAGAGATACGAGGACCCTCCCGAGCGTTGATCCAGCGAGTGCAAGGTTTATGTAGAAAATCCATCTCCAAGTCACGTAGCTAGCGAAGGCTCCGCCGACGAGAGGCCCAACGGTCGTGGAAATAGCGTATATGGCGAAGACGAGGCCCATGAACTTGCCACGTTCGCGGAGGGGCACTAGGCCGCACACTACCATTTCCACCATGGTATTAGGTCCTGCGCACCCGATGTCTCGTATAGCGCGACCGACCACCAGTGCCCCAAGACTGGGGGCAGGGCCAGCAATAGCTGACCCGATGGCGAACACAATGATGGCGAGGATTGTTAACGCATTGCGACCGAAAATATTGGCTGCTGGGCCAAATATCGGAGTGAAAGCAGTTGTCGTGAGTAGATAGGCGTTGGCAATGCATACACAGCCTTGGCTCGCTCCAAGATCATGAATAATAATCGAGGGCATGGCAGTCGACACGGCTGTAGCATCCAAGCCAGCAAGGAGACTGCAAACAGACATAGATGTCTGTATAGCCTTGACGAACATTAGCAAGAATTTCCAACGCGGAAATCAGGAGTGCCTACCGACCCAAAACCGCCATCCTCGTGTTTGAGGAGGCGCCGTTCTGGACATGGGATTCTCGGCTGATTCAGCCATATCTGCGTCTTGCTAAGAAGAACGTCAAGGTGAGCGGGATGGGACGAGAAGCGATGAAATGAGAGAGTGCAATGTTGAAAAAGAGAAAAAGCGAGTTCCCCGACGAGCAAAGAGAGTTGGCCACGCCCCGGCATTTCTGTCACAACAAACAACCCCAGGAGTATCACATATGATATCTCAGAACGTAGCATTCAAACTCATACTATGCCATCCGAGCCATGTAAATACCTACATCGATCTAAAGACCATTACAACCACCTTTCTCTAGCACTACGTATGGACATTAATCGAGAATGCTACAGCGCTCAGGCAACAGTCTATGCCTCCACGCCGCATGATGTTCCGCGCGACTCTGACTAATACTCCTACCAAGGCAAAAAGCCAACCTTGTCGAGGACCTTCCCAGAATCGGCATCCCTCTTGCCCTCCACAACCGCAATCAATCTCTCAGCACCCTCGGAAGGCGGCATAGCCCCCATCGCGGCCCAACTTTCGCTGCTCAAACCGCCAAGGTCGGTAGCGCAGATTCCGGGGCTGACGCTGAACACCTTGATGCCGTCGGCCTTGAGCTTGTGGTTCCAGTCGAGCATCATCATGTTCATGGCCGTCTTGCTGCAGCGGTACCCGATGGTCTCGAAGTCGACCTTCTTGGGCCATCCGGCCGGCTGTGGCGGCGTGGGGAAGTACTCCTCGGCCGCCTGCGTCATCTGCGAGAGACCTGCCAGAAAGAGCACGCGCGGTTCGGAAGACCCAAGCAGCAAGGGGATGAAGGTGTAGGTTAGCACCTGGGCACCTGCAACGTTTACGTCGTAGGCTTTCATGAAAGACTCGCGCAGCCCCATTTTGCCCTGCATGAAGTCGAGGTCGTAGCCGGCGCCTGCAGTGAGAGGGCGTTAGGATAGTTTTGAGAGATAAATGGCAATGAATAAGTAGATAGTCTGTTCGCGATTGGTCCCCGGGTCGACATCGACCCGTTGCTTACCTGCATTGTGAACGAGAGCATCGAGGCGGCCAGGTCCGTCTCGCACTTGAACGAAAGCCTTCTCGATGGTCTCGTCGCTCTGTAGGTCAATGTGGACCAGCTCGAGCTTGTTTTTCGCGGACGGGCTTGCATTTCGGATCTCCTTCACGACGGCTTCGCCTTTCTCTACTGTTCTGCTGCCTAGAAAGATGTGGTAAGGGTTTTCTGAGTTGAATAGGGCTTTCACGGTCTCGTAGCCAATGCCGCTCGTGGCGCCGGTGATAAATATGACTTTAGCCGACATTTCTTTCGTGGGTATAGCTGTGTGTCTTCGCAACGATCTAGAGAAAAGTAGAGAAGAAAAGGTTGGTATTACAAGGTGGAAAGGTAGCAGTCAAGGAGCTGTTTGAGCACCTTTTAAACTGAGCAAGCTGCTTACTTGTTAGTATTTCACCTACGTACATGTAGTATCTAAGTACACGTCAGGTATGAATTACAAGCATGCAGAGCACTTAGTTCACAGTCCTCGTTTGCCTCTGGAACTTCAAATACGTAAACTTGATTGAAATTAACTTGCTATAGCCCCCAGATACTGCTCATGTTGGTAGAGAACGTCGCTTTGCACACTGGGCACTCCTATACATCTTATATTGGGACTACCCACCCGGTGATCGATCGTCTGCGCGATTTGTGACTATGTACGATAGCTAGAGTAATACTTGCCTACATACGGGGTTATTGATGTTTAGCAGAACGGCGGACAGGACGGACCCAGAAGCCAAATAGCAACTGAGCGGACTTTCGATTATACCGATTGGTCTGATGTCATCCCTCTCCCGGGCAGCACGGGCGCCGACTTTTAAGCATGTGGCTTAATTCCGTCCCGCCGTCCCGCCCGATACCGTTCATGGGGTCAGAAGCACCTTTCCGGATGATACGGAGATAAGGATCGTCAAATGTCCGCCGTGATTGTGAATGAGGCTGCGAGATACTCAGCCGAGCAAACAAAAGATCCTGTTGAATGTTATCTGCAGAATAATTTACCTAAGTGGTGGTAATAAAGCTACGTTGATAAAAGCATGATCAGTGTTTCCTGTTCCGGGGGTCGTCCGTCGTACAGCGGCTTTTATATAGGAAATGGGTGGCCCGGGAGGGGGGGTCACCTTATGCGATGTGATTCCAAAGTGAGCTTCAAGTTCACAAGCATTGAACAGAGACTTCATTTGATATAGAAATGGGTACGGGCTACTATGAAGTTCATGACATAGAGTCAAAGTCGCTCACGAGGACCTCAGAAGGTACCTCGAAGGCGAAGCAGGGCAGGCTCTAGAAGAGGTCGATATGAAAGATTGACTGGCGGCTGCGCTTGAACGGGGGATGCATCCGCTCACCTACGAGTTTTTTGCCGCGTTTGATGAGCGACGAGGGAAAATGGTGCTACCTGTTATTATTGCCTAAGTAAATAGCTGATTCTGTTTCGCAACTGTGTACATTGTTAGGCATTGGAGGCTTGGCGGACCTCTGGGCCACAATATAACGCGAATTGCCTCCGGACAGAGCACGGCGCAAGACCTGCGCATATTGCCTAAGGGCACTTCTATTCACTCAATACGGCTGCGCAAAAGGTATGTTGAACGCATATATTAGAGGGGAGCACGAGCCTCTACTCGAGGCCTGGTCTGGTGTGCTGTTGCGTATACAGCCGGCCACTCCTGATCGTTAAACCGGGAGAGAAAAAAACACCAACCACTGTAAAAACCACCCCCTTTCTGAAAACGAGGTAACGAGAGGAGAGAAGGTCACTTGCTATCCCCTTCGCCAAGGCGTGCTAGCCTATTTGGGGAATAGAACCATAAATTGAAAGCCGCCGGAGAGCCGAGGTAGCTCAAGTCGGGTGGCTTCGTGGTATTGGAGTTCTCATTTACTTCGATCTGATTATTGCTAATAGTTTATACGCTGGGCTTGGATTCGCTCTAAACATTTCTCTCCTCCGGTTTATTTTACTTGCCTTTTTGTTAACGGTAGACACAATCTGTGATTCATATAACTGCACGATATTGCATTCTTATTCCTGGTTTTCCGAGGCCCTTCCCCCCATCCCCGCATTGCATTCTCAGCTAACACTAGATACCATGGCGGGGTTAACCCAAGTCATGGGGTGGTGCACAATAGCGGTCGCAGAGCATTATCCGAAATTCCGAATTGGCTGGATCTAGGATCTAGGTATAATGATTGTCCTGTACTTCGTAGATGGCTATTAGTTTCCAACGAAAAGCTGCAGTGAGTACAAAGTATGCCGTAATAGGAACATGAGAACCCGAATGACAGTCGACACGTGATGTTGCAGCTCGCTGGTCGAAAGAAAGAAAAAAAAAATGATGTAATTGCGATGACGCGATGTATGTTTCACTCCGGAGCTCCAGGCCCTGAGCTGTCTCACGTGCATTCGGCGTATTTGTAAGAATTCATCCTGACATAAAGTCAACACATCTTATAAGGACCATCTGAGAAGCGTCTAAGCACTGAGTAACATTCCGTACAAATAAATCGAAGTCATCATGTCGGCGCCTCACGTTCTCCTGATTGGCGGCAACGGCAAGATTGCCCGGCTGCTGACGCCGATGCTCCTCAAACGATCGTGGACCGTGACGAGCATGATCCGCAGCGCCGACCAGGTATCCGAGCTCCAGAAGCTCGGCGAGAACCAGAGCGGCAAATTGAATGTCCTTGTGCGCAGCCTCGAGGATGTAGCCACGGACGAGGTTGCCAAGGAAAGGATTGACGCGGTCAAGCCCGACTATGTCGTCTGGAGTGCCGGTGCAGGTGGCAAAGGGCCCCCAGAGCGCGCAAGTCATCCCCTCACCAATATCGCTGCCGAAATAGCTAGTATCGCATATCTGCAATAAAACATGGGCGGACTGACTTTACATGTAGACATGGGCCGTTGACCGCGACGCCGCGAGCCGCTTCATCCGCGCATCCGTCGCCCTGCCCTACGTCAAGAAATTCGTCATGATATCCTTCATCGCCTCACGCCTGGAGGGGGCGCCCTGGTGGCCCGCCGAGGTCTGGGAGAAGGAGAAGAACACGAGCCTGAAGAAGCTCGAGCGCTACTATCAGGCCAAGGTCGCCGCCGACCAGGTGCTCTACGAGGAGAGCAAGAAGCGCCCCGACGACTTCGCCGCCATCTGCGTACGACCGGCGCTCCTGACTGACGAACCCGTCGGCAAGGTTGCGCTTGGCAGGACGTCTGTTGCGAGTGGCACTTCGAGCCGGGCCTCTGTTGCCTACCTGACTGCTCTACTGTTGGAAAATCCTGATGTTAAGACTACTTGGTTGGATATGCTTGATGGCGATGAGGATCCTGATGCTGCGGTTAAGAGATGTGTTGATGAGGGCGTGAATTGTCTTGAAGGCGAGCCTTACTACCCCTGAAAGGATATAGCCGTGGAATAGAATTGGGGTCAAACCCGCCTCTTACTTAGCACGGACGGCGCTCTTCTCTAGTCGCCATAGCCTTTAGTTGATCGTCGACGAAAATAGCACTCTGCGGGTTTCTAGACTTATTCCCCGTATCATCGCATCTTGACCATGAGTAACAAGATGGGAAACCAGAAAACACTTGATTGTCATGACAGACAGTGTCGGCCTCTTCACTGTCAATCGTACGAAGGCCACTCGTGATTAGACATTTCGCCCCCTTTTGAAGGGGGGCGGGGTGGGACATGTTTGTGGTCAACGAGTGTTTCCTGATATTAGTTGACGCGGCAGTGTTGTATGTCTGACGATACGTGTGTTACACGGCAGAAGAATCGTCGCGCTGCAAAAGACCCTCCCTGGCGCTCCCATTCATACGGTCGAAGCCGCTGGGACGACCGTAGAGATGCGAGGGAAACTTGGACACTTCGAAACCAGACAATTCACTCACCCTATATAGATCCAAGACCCTTAGAAAAGGCAGTATCAGCCGGATGTACGAAGGGGCAAGTCATTCCGGATGTTAGAGATAAACAGGCTGGTAGAAAGGAGGGAGAGCACCGGGCCGTGAAGGACCAAAGAGAATTATAGCTAAATTGAAACCTGTTCCAAGCCCTTAATCCAAGCTCTTGTTAAACGTAAAAACGAACTAACAAATACGTTCGCTGCACATACCGACTATGCACAGCGTCGTTGTTTCTCTCCAAACAGCAGATATTTGGCCGTCAACAAAAAGGTGTGCGCTTTAGACTGTAAAACTTAAGAACAGGAATGTGTTTACTTCAGGGGAACCCGGGAGAAGTACTCGGCATCGCTTTCTTTCTCGGGTTTTAACGAATTCTCTCGGTCAGTGAGAACTTTCACGCGATATTAGATCTGGAAAAAGGAGAAACGGTTAATTCGTCAATTCAAAACAAATATCCGTATAGATTGTTATAATATCATTCGATCCGGCGTATGTATTGATATGACATGGTGTATGAAAGATCGGGAAACGTAATACCACAACACGGGGGCTTTAAAAACCTCTGCCCTGCTGCCCGGTTAAAGGGGAGACTCTGGTCCGAAATAATTAAAAATCGCATTTTTTTAATCTGCATGTACACGCAAATTAATCCGTTTAGTGCCCTCAACAAGAAAGCTCTTCATTTTCCTTTTTTTTCTTTTAAAACACAAGCATTTATCTCAAATCCGTACTGGAGCTCCAGTATTGTGACTTGTCTGTCCTTGGCGTTAGGCGCGGCCAATTCATCTGCATGTGATGTCGAGAGACAGGTTAGCCACTAGCCTAGGTGGATGACCTATTTGTTGTGATCTATTAAAAACTTCCGTCGAGTGATATGTTGCATGATAGACGAGATGAAGCCTGGTACATATTGTGCCTAACCGCTCGAATTTCAAGGATACGCCTCTGCGTTCTCAAGAGATAATCCTATACGCTTCAATATGCATGTTTGTATTGAAACAAGTATTGAAATCTGCCCATAAAACCATCCCATATAGTTCTCATAGCTTTGAACCGATTGCGTCAAATTTGTACATCCGCGAGCAAGATCAAATGACAATACCCGAACGGCATTTAAGCTAAATGTCGTTTATATCCGTGTTGTAACGAAGATTTTCTCGTCTCGGCCCAGAAGTGATCTCCGCATAACCATCGAAAGGGGAACTGGAACCGATGCGATTTGCATCGGGAGCTCTCCAGTTTTCTCAGTATCAGGTTTGGAGATGATGTCTACACGAAGTTTCCATTTGTCCACCGGAACTTCGAACATATTAGAAGACAACCTCCCATTTATATCTATAAACAGATGTCAGCAGTTATGTAGACGCTGCTCTGCGAGTGAACTCATTCATACCAAGTTCTTTTGCACTATACCTCCTCGAGACCCCTGTTTCAGTTTCATAAATCTGGACGTGTCTTCGCCCTGCCCTATCAGCTAGTGATTCTGGAGGTTTAGTTTGAGTGCTATCCATGATATATCGACATATATTTGGATATGGTGTTTCGGTCCTTGAGATGTGAGGGAACTGCGTGAGAGAGAATCGGGGGACAGAACGATCCTTTTGTATACAACCATATTGGGGCAGTGTGGTTTGGAGGTGGGGGCGGCAAAACCAAACCAAGGTCTCACGTCACTAAAACACAACATATCCCTTTGAATGCCCGCCCCCTCGGCTCATGTACTTGATAGTATAATAACGGGGCTGATTATATAGCCAGTGGGCGCAATTCGAATGGTCGATCTCGCTCGGAAGATTATTGGGTGTACGTATTATGGAGATAGTTACCTGAGCCGAGTGGGCATTCAAAGGGATACGAGTTAGCCGGGATTCGAGCCAGAGATTGTTTGGCTTCGTGGGTTAAGTTTACAGAAAAGGGGCTTGATTGATACGTAGGGCTTAGAATGTGCTCCATAAACCCACCAGCTCGGCTAGCTCCACTACTTGCAGCCGCATCCGTTAACAAATATCTAGCTGTTATGAAGCTGTAAATAGGTAGTTATTAAAAAGAATCATTTATTATATATACTTGTTTTTGAGAGGGGTAGTTGTGCTGCTGGGCACGGAGGCCTCCCATATAAGTGTATATAGTGTTTACCATGCTAAGTGTTAATATCTCATTGGTTACAACCTGCAAGTAATAGGAAAGCTGGCTTAGTACCTACCTTATATTCAGTACTAGGTATACCTAGGTGGTTAATCGAAGTATTGTTTTCTTTAGTACCGCACGAAGTACTTGCAAAGTAGCTGCTGCTCTCTTATTAAAAACTCGAGTCATTCTTTCTCTTGTCGCATTTACACTGCCTGTCCCAACGTCATCTTGCAGTGTGATCCCTCTTAGCTCGTGACAGTGCAGGAGGATACGTACCTAACCCGATCCAGTAACTAACACCAGGTGTGTCGGTCCAAGCTACCGACCTTCCCACTCCTTACCTCGTATGTGTTCTAGAAAACCGGAGATCGCGAAAGCAGCCAACCTAGCTGACCTCGACAAGCTACACAAGCTTGGCTTTACATAAAGTACGTTTGCACTTGCGTCGCCTCGACGACTTACATTACTGGATCTCTTCGTGTCGTAGTTCGCGCCCTGCCCTTGCCGCCTGTCGCCTGTCGCCTGTCGCCTGTCGCCTGTCGCCTGTCGCCTGCCGATATTCCCATCATCATCATCTTCTTCTTCTTCCCCTCGACCGTCGTGACCGGTCCGATCGCCCAGCAATGCCATACGTGACCGAAACGCGCCGATAGTATGAAGGCGGTCCTTCCTGGCAAGCCGGAAGCTAGCCTCCAAGCTATCTCTACGGGATACTGGGATGGCAAGCGGATCATCGCATACATCACCGGAAACGCCCTCTCCATCCTCGCCGACCCGGGCACCATCCTGCACACCATCTACGACGATGACGGTCGCCGCCTCGAGGCCGTCGCCTTTGACGAATACTCGGGCAAGATAGCCGCGTGCACAGACGACACCGTCAGGATATACCGCCCGCTGGGGCACGCGCATGATTCCCTCAAGGCTAGTACGCCCGCGCTGGAAAAGGGCAATGTGACGCGACGGCACGGCTGACGAATCCCTCGCAGTGGGCCTTGCAAGCCACCATCGACGTCGAGAGAGGCCCGACGCCCCTCACGCTGTCGTGGGGCGGCTCCGAGGAGCTCCTCGTCGGACGGTGCTCCCTCTGGCTCTACGACACCGCCGCAACGCCCCCGACCTGCCACTGGAAACGAGAACTGGCAAGCCCCGCCCGATCCGCCCTCCTCTCCTACGACTCGTCCTACATCGCGTCCATCGGCTATCATGACCGCCTAGTCAAGGTGTGGCGGAGGTTGAACTTCGGCTCCGAGGAGGTTCATTTCGAGTACGGCTATCTGCCACATCCCCGGGCCGTCACGAGCATACAATGGCGGAAACCCTTCTACGTCGACCAGACCATCGAGAATGTCCTGTACAGTTTCTGCGCCGACACGAAGCTGCGCATATGGACCGGTGTGGACGGCAGCATCAGCGGCGGCACGCTTCGGCTGTGGGGAAAGCTGGATCTGGCGGGGGCGATACCCCAACAAGACGTTGGTCATCGCAACCAAGACGTGAGGTGGGCTTTCATAATCAGCCAACGAGACCTTGCCAATGCCACAGAAAAGGTCGTCCAAGAGCAAGGGAACGGCCAAGAAAAAGAGGATGTGGCGCTCCAGTATCTGTTGTCCATCGCGAACAGGGACACGGAATTATGCGTCGTCTTTGACGGCAACGGAACCATGTCTGTGTGGGCACTGGAGAACATCAGTAGTAAACCGAGGGAGGCCAATAATATTGACAATGTTGCTCTCGTCAAATCCAAAGACTTTGAGTTTCTTACCTACTCTGCCGCAGAATCTCATGCCGAGATTTTGAGCTATTGCAACAAGTGTTCCGGTCATCTGCACATTCTCTTTCATCACTTCGATGGCAAGATTGAGGTATTCGAGAGCAACATCGCGGACCTCCTAGACCCTACGCCGAGAGCCGGCCGACTAACACACCGAGCCACCTGGTCTGGGCATTCCGGGGCCATCAAGAAGATCGTCAGAAATTTCAGTGCACAGGCTATCGTGTCACGCACAGAGAAGGGTGAAACCATTGTCTGGAACTATCAACGAAATAGACTCCTCAGGCATAACATTATATCAGAAAAACGACATATTCATAGAATATCCCTATTAAGAGGCGGCAGATTTGTCGTTTTCCTCCACCATGACACTCTCTCGGTCTGGGACTGTAGAACCCCCGCCCACAAGCTGCTTGGGGAGTGCAAATATAACGTCCGGGGCAAGCCACTCTGTATCATCGTCCTTCCTCGGCGTAATGTCGAAGATGTTTCCGTCGCTCATGTAGCAACTATCACGTCGGAACAGCGAGGCATAGTGTGGAAGATACATCTCCCCTTAACGTCCGGCAATGCCGATGGGCACAAGAAAGAGGAATACGAGGAGCCCCTTCAAGAGTTCTGCACCTTCAAACTCGAGGGCGCGGGGGATCTCGCATACGTCCTACCTGCCGATCCTGCGGGCTCAAAGCCCGTCGTATCCGGATTTCTAGATGTATTCGCTCGTGATGTGGCGGTATCCTATACCCACGGTGGCCGCGTCGAGTTTTGGACCGCTAGGGTTCATTCTACCAGGAAGCAGGTCGAATGGCTCTCCACTTCATCGATGGAAACAGGAGTCTCAGAACCGGCTCTGGTTAGTGGTAGTACGATGAAGAAAGCCGCGCTTGTGAACCAGAATCGGTCGGCAGTGACGATCTGGGACATTCGGGGCGCGCGGCTAGAATATGAACAAGACTTTGAAAGTCATAATACAGTCCAAGATCTTGACTGGACCTCCACACCCGACTCACAGTCTATACTCGCAGTAGGATTTCCGTACCGAGTACTGCTGCTTTCGCAGATGCGTTTCGACTATCTTAACAAGGGTCCAGCATGGGCTCCCATCCGAGAAATCAGTATCCGAGAGTTTACTCCACACCCCATCGGAGACTCGACGTGGTTGAGCAATGGCAATCTCATCATAGGCGCTGGTAATCAGCTATTCCTGTATGACAGGGAACTGGAGGAAACGAGCGCCTTCGTTACGGGAGTGCGGGCAACACACCAGCAGCCCAAAGACAGAGACTTGTTTGAAATTGTGCAAAAACTGAATGGGCCATTGCCTATATTTCACCCGCAGTTTCTCAGTCAGTGCATTGTGGCGGGAAAGCACGGACTCGTAAAACGGATACTGTTGGCTCTAAATCACACCTTGAAATATCACGCCGAAGGCGATTCAATCGACGCGTATCTCGGTCTTGACGTGGCCGAATTTTACGTTGACAAGTTTGTAGGTAGCCCAACACGAATCTCAGAAAGCTAATCCGACGATGTGCTAACAGTATAGGCTACTGGTGGCATGAACACTCACGCATCCACCTATGCTACGGCTCGACTGTCCATTGACGACAACGAGGAGACTTTCACGGAAGAAGTTGCTGTGAGCATATGCGAGAGGCTTCAAAATATTCCCTTGCCGCAGCTCTCTGGATACGAACAAATTCAGTTGGTCGATATCGTCGAATGTATCGGTGTCGTGGAGAAACAGAGGAGGTCTCTCGATGAAAATGGAGCGAGGTTCATGGTTTTCCTTCGGCAGCACGCTTTGCGAAAAGGCAGGGCCAACGAAATTCACATGTCCTGGAGAGAAATTAACTGGGCGTACCATTCTACCAGTCAGGACATCCTGATAGACTTCGTGTGTCGCAACTATCACGGCACAATGTTATGGGAGAACGCTCGGGAGAGCGGTATGTTTATGTGGCTGACTGACGCCAATGCCGTGGTATGTTCTCCTTTCCAGGTGATTAATTTATTATGGCAAGAAACTAAACAGACTCGCAGAGGACGCAGTTCGAGATCATAGCGCGGAACGAGTATACAAAAAGCGAGATGAAGAACCCCGTCGATTGCAGCCTGTTCTACTTTGCTCTGAAGAAGAAGACCGTCCTCCAGGGTCTCTGGCGCATGGCCACTTGGAATAGGGAGCAAGCCGCGACGCTGCGGCTATTGGCGAACAACTTCGAACACCCCAAATGGAAGACAACGGCGCTGAAGAATGCGTATGCCCTTCTCAGTAAACGTCGCTTTGGTAGGTTTTGATGGATACTCATCCGAGTGTGTGCGTGTGTGATGTTTACTAATATCGGAGTCTGGATAGAATACGCAGCTGCCTTCTTCCTCCTGGCCGATCATTTGCAAGACGCGGTGAACGTCTGCTTAAACCAGATCAAGGACCTGCAGCTCGCCATTGCCATCGCCCGGGTCTACGAGGGCGACACGGGCATAGTTCTCAAGAGGCTGCTGGAAAACGAAGTCTTGGCCGTGGCCTCGAAAGAAGGCAACCGATGGCTTGCCTCGTGGGCCTTCTGGATGCTCAAAAGAAGAGACATGGCCGTCCGAGCTCTCATTGTACGTCGGCTCCTTCCTCTTTCCCCCTCTCCCTCTCTTCCTCCCCCCAATAAGTCTAAAAACCCCGTCGGAATACTAAATTCCAAATAATAATAGACTCCCGTCTTCACGCTACTGGAAACCCCGGCGTCCACGGACCTCAGAGCGAAGCTCTTCCTCACCGACGACCCGGCCCTGATCATCCTGTACTCGCAGCTGCGGCAGCAGAGCCTGCAGACGCTCCGCGGCGCGTCCAAGGTCACGCCGCGGATAGAGTGGGACTTCGTCATCCACAACGCGGGCCTCTACGACCGCATGGGATGCGACCTGCTCGGTCTCGATCTTGGTACGTTGCATCCATCCACACAGCAATTAAGCCATGCCATATAGCCTTTCCCTTTCTCTCTCTCTCTCTCTCTCTCTCATTTGAAATACGGGTTTATTGATCTTGGACTAATATCGTATCACGTATGTTTTTTTCGTCACAACAGTCCGCAACTGGGAATTCTTCCGCCTCCCGACGCCGGCGCAGGTGTTCGGCGGCGACATCGTCGACCCCACGAAGCTGCTGCGGCGCCGCAGCTCGCTGGTCGTGCAGGACCTCCCGCTCACCCCCGGCGTCCCGGGGGACATGAGGACGGGTAGAGATCACCACCTTCACCATAACCTCGCAACGAAGGCGAAGACGAAGACGCCGGTCGTCGCGTTCCAGGAACCGGATGCGAATTCCCTGCTGGATTCTTTCGGGTTCTAGGTATGCGAAAGGGTCGGGGTTAGGCAGGTCTTTCTGATGGGATGGGATGAGAAGGTGGGGGGTCTGTGTCAGGAAAGGGGAAGGGGGAGGGGGGAGGGAGGAAAGTATAAACTGGTCGTGTTGGGTTTGTGATGTTTACTCCGTTCGTCGGCTGTGTCTGTCTGTATTTGGTTCTCACGTAACTGCACGTGTCTTGGTGGGTGGACATCTATGCTACCTACATTTTTGCCTGACTTAACTGCCTACCTAAGTAGGTTACATAAACCTACCTGCTTGGAGACCGCAAACGGAGATACATACTTAATTAGATGCCGATATTGATATCGATGTTGATATTGGTGTTGACGGGGACGTGGGTGTGGATGTTGATGTTGGCCAGGCGTATACATGTTCGCAATCGGCATATTCACATACCCCACTATTGGTCTTTCGTCATTGGGAAATGGGACTTTAGCTTTCCACAGGTCTGGAGCTGGTTCTTGGAGTTTATGACAAACTATCTGACCTACTTAACGTACTTAAGTACTCCTATGTAAAGTACCTAACTACATAGCCGGCTTAATTCAGTATTTTACTTTAGACATGTTGCGTGGATATCGGTACGTGAAGTTGTTGGTTGACTTTGAGCACTGTTCTGGTTTTGGATCGAGGGTTAGTTTTGACGCTGCTGAGAAGGTTGTTATTATTTATATGAAATGTTTAAATTATTATTCGAATACTTAAAACCTAGTAGTGTTAATGAATGGTGTCGAGTTTCCAACAACACGATGAAACTATATCGAGTTTGCATTCAGGTTATTTAATACAATGCTCAAGATCCCAGCTCAGATAGATCACACCGAATGAATGTTTACGAAGTACCAGTGCTTATTAATAATGTAGGGTGCGATATCGAATGTGGATCCCCGCTAACATCGCACCGTCGACTTTGCTGGGGTTGTTGACCTATCGGAATCGACCCTCGACCCAATAGCGATAGCGCCAACCACATGGCTGGGCATTCTCCACGTCTCAGACCCATGTCATCAGCGTCCTCTCTCTCATCTCCCGTCTTCTTTTTCATGCTCCATCTCGACATGACAACGTATGCTTCGAAGTAAATGGCATAGACTTGAATTTCCGTTGTTGTTTATTTAATCGTAGCCGAGTCTAGCCTAGCATTGCATTGTATGCATCGCCTCGCCTTCCCGTGAAGCCGCGACCATGGCTCCGGACAGAGGACTCACCACGCTGGAGCCCGTGCCAGAGCCCGACGTTGAAGTCGAAGCCGAAGATGAAGCCGAGGACACGAGACCGCCGACGTCCTCCGGGGAGGGCGACCCGCCCGTCAAGTTCCTCCCCGAGGGCCGCCACTTCACCGTCCGCGGCGTGCTGGCCGGCCTGCTCGTCGGCCTCGTCATCGTCTTCTCCAACATGTACTTCGGCCTCCAGACCGGATGGGTCAGCATGATGACCATGCCTGCGAGCCTGCTGGGCTTCGGCATCTTCCGCACCCTCTCGCGCCACCTGAGCTTCCCGTTCACGCCTGTCGAGAACGTGCTGGTGCAGTCTGTTGCTGGCGGTATGGCCATCATGCCCCTTGGGTGTGGCTTTGTTGGTGTGGTGAGTCTGGCTTCGGTTATTCCACGTCGGGCTGTGAAAATTTGATAGTACTAACTTATACCCAACACAGTTGCCCGCGATGGAGTACTTGATGAAGCCATCCGAACAGGGACCCATCCATCTTAGCATGGGGAAGCTGATTATCTGGTCTCTTGGCCTCTGCTACTTCGGCGTCGTTTTTGCTGTCCCTTTGTAAGTCAATTCGCGGTAGTTGTTACGAAAGTTTCTGCTGACTCTTTATCCTAGGCGACGGCAGGTCATCATAAGAGAGCAGTTAAAGTTCCCGAGCGGCTTCAGCACGGCTGTGCTTATTGGCGTCCTGCATGGGAAGGGGAACGCCCAGAACAGCGGCGCTTTAGACTCATCCAAAGCCGCCACTTTTGGCAGCCTGGCGCTAGAGAACCAGCCCCTATTCGAGTCTCACGATGCCAACGACGAGGAGGGTTGCGCTGCCTCCACGAAGAAGCAGAACTGGGTCGCCAACATTAGGCTCTTGTTAATTACGTTCGGGATATCGGGAGTTTATACCCTGGCTACATACTTCTTTCCCGTCCTGCGTAGTCTTCCTATATTCGGCACCGTTGCCGCCGAGACGTGGTTGTGGACTCTCAACCCGAGTTTCGCGTACGTTGGTCAGGGCATCATCATGGGTCCGGCGACGACTATACACATGCTCTTAGGCGCCGTCATCGGATGGGGCATCTTGTCACCCTTGGCCAAGTTTCGGGGTTGGGCGCCTGGTCCGATCAATGACTGGGAGACGGGGAGTAAGGGATGGATTGTCTGGACGTCGCTCGCCATTATGCTGGCAGATGCGGTGGTTAGCCTCGGTCACATTGCCTTGCGGCTTGTGGTTGAACATGGACCGGTGTTTCTAGGAGCCGTCGGGCAGAGATATAAGCACGGCGGCCTTCAGGGTCTCTTCCAGCGTCATCCTACGGGATATGTCACCGTTGCCGGCGACGACACGAGCACCAGTCGGCGTTCGACTTCCAGTGCGGATGGGATACGTAGTCTCTCAGACCTGGGTGATGAACAAGATCGTAAGATATGGAACCACGACGATGCGCCCCCGGAGCAGCTCGTGGGCACCAAAACCGTTAGCATCGGCCTGGTCGTTTCGGTTCTTTTCTGTATTGCCAGCATCCACATTACCTTTGGCGAGTTGGTGCCCCTCTATGGCACCATAATTGCCGTCTTCATGGCCATGATCCTAAGCATCATGGGAGTACGCGCACTGGGCGAAACGGACTTGAACCCGGTATCGGGCATCAGCAAGATCGCGCAGCTGTTCTTCGCCCTCATCATCCCCCAAACCAACAAGGCCAGCGTGCTCATCAACCTCGTCGCCGGCGCCGTCTCCGAGGCCGGCGCGCTGCAGGCCGGGGACCTGATGCAGGACCTCAAGACGGGGCACCTGCTCGGCGCAGCTCCCAAGGCCCAGTTCTGGGGCCAGATCATCGGCGCGACCGTCGGCGCCGTGGTCAGCGCGTGGATATACAGGCTCTACACGACCGTGTATCAGGATATCCCGGGCGACCTGTTCCAGATCCCGACGGCGTTCGTGTGGATCTTCACTGCGAGGCTCGTCACGGGCAAAGGACTGCCGTACATGGCGCAGGAGTTTGCAATGGGCGCCGCCGCCATATTTGCCGTCTTCACGGTCCTGAGGGTGCAGGGTATGGGGAAGAGGTGGCATGCCTACATCCCCGGCGGTATTG
Organism: Nemania sp. NC0429; assembly: GCA_022578495.1. Taxonomy (NCBI): domain Eukaryota; kingdom Fungi; phylum Ascomycota; class Sordariomycetes; order Xylariales; family Xylariaceae; genus Nemania; species Nemania sp. NC0429. The sequence goes on from MU392257.1 coordinate 99,882, forward strand.
CCGTCGCAGTCGGTAAGCAGAGCATCCCGGGAGTTCTTGCCCGCATTCGTCACCGGACTAATTTAATTGATTGATTCAACTACCAGGCATGTACAATGTCCCGTCCTTTACTCTGGCGAGGACCATTGGCGGGTTGCTGAACTGGTATTGGAGGGTACGTCTTCGAAGGGACGATACACCGCTCATCGTGCTGGCATCCGTAAGTCAATCCGTTCATTGTGATCCTTCTCAACTTTTTTTTTCTGCACTTTTCTTTTCTTCTTTTTTCTTTTTAATACATCTGCCTAATAATTGCAACAGGGCTTCATCTTGGGCGAGGGTTTCTTAAGTATTATCAACTTGATGCTGCAGAGCGCCCAAGTGCCTCATTTGTAAGTTGTATGTAAGTTGTAGGGAGGGCGGGACGCCCCCCTTAATATTTATTTATTTACTTAGATCTGGTAGCGTCAATCAGACGCGCTCCGTGTGTGTTAGAAAGACAGACCATAGCATACATATAGGTTAGAACATGTGAGTGAGTACGTGTGCACGCTGATCGACAAATGTGACGGTATGCCTACGATATTTCTCTCTCTCTCTCTTCATCAGGGGTTTCGGAGTTCCTTTTTCCACTTTCCTCCTCTCGCAGAACAGCCGGCTTCGTTGACCCCGATGTTTTTACCTTACCCCTCAAAATCGAGGCCCTTGTGGCGCCACTTGTGGTGCCATAAATGGTGGGGTAATTCAGGTCTAACTTCGAACTTACAACTTCTAAAGCAAGGGAATCTATCTCATCTATAATTAAACAGCTATCTGAAGTATATATCTGCAAACCCCCGCCTACCTACCTACCTTCCACTGCTTAGTTCAGTTCGGTTCAGTGTAGTAGATCGAAGCGAAGCAGCGACAAAAAGAGACCCGACACGACTCAATTCGACTCGACTCGACTCGACTCAAGATGCATATCCAGGAGAGCCACGCTGATGTCCAGACGACGGTGGAAGGCAAGGAGACGTCTATGAGTATGTCTGTCCTCGCACACCCAACCCGAAGAGAGCGAGAGAGGTAGTCTAGACGGAGACAGAGAGAGAAAAAGACAGAAAGAGAGAGATAGACACAAGAGACACACACACACAGAAAATGAGAGAGAACAGCCAGGCTTATTTTTACTTTGCATACAACTAATAGGGATCTTCGTCTTCCACCCCACCATTCCCCAATACCCCAACGCGTGAGTACCTACCTAGTAAGGGCGAAACGAGGGGGGGGGGGGGGGGGCTTCTTCAAGCTCGTAGGCGCGCGCGCGGATATACTGAACCAACATTTTTCGTTGCCTCTAGTCGATTCCCCGGTGTCGTGCTGTTCAGCGAGATCTACCAAGGTGCGAACAATTTTTTCCCCTCTCCCTTTCTGGCCCCGCCCCGCCCCGCCCCCCTCCGTTCGTTCGGTTTTTTTTCTCCGGTGCGAGGTCTCGCCGCCGTCATCCCCGCAGCGGGACGCTTGCCGCCGATTGTTGTCGTCGACTTTTCGCTAACCGGGGGCCCGTCGTTTCCTTTAGTGACCGGGCCGGTAGCGCGGTTTGCTCGCCAGATCGCCGGACAAGGCTACATCGTTGCGGCGCCCTCGTCGTACCATGACTTCACGGGGCCTGAGGCGCTGGCATACGACGTGGTAGGTACCCTTTTCTTCTTCTTCGTTTCTTTCATTGATTTTGTTGGCTTGGCGGTTGCTAGATACACGCTTCAAATGCCTACCTGAATGACGTTGCTGTTGATCCATCTTTCACCTAACTCCTACTTTATTGCTTCGTACTGACTTGCAACCTACTTTATCCGCACAGCCCGGCACGGACAAGGGCAACGAGTGGAAAATCACAAAGGCAAGTCGGTAAAGGGGTTGGCTGGTTGGCTGGCTGTTGCAGCATCTCCCAAGCCACACCCCCCGCTCATCTCGCTTATCGCTTACCTGCCTGTGCTTTACCGACAGACGCTCCAATCGTATGACGTGGATTCTTCCAAGACGGTCGACTACCTGCTCAGCCTGCCGACCTGCTCCGGGCTGATAGGCACCACGGGGATGTGCCTAGGCGGCCATCTCGCGTTGCGAGCAAGCGTAAGGCTCACACACACACTCTCTCGCTGTCTCTCAATAAATACGTACATACTATCACACAGCCTCGCTAACGTCGGCGCACATATGGACCACGACAGCTCGACCCCCGCATCAGCGCCTGCGTCTCGTTCTTCGCGACGGACGTGCACTCGCGCACGCTGGGGCCGTACACGGCGGCCGACACGTCGGTCGAGGGTCCCGGCGGCGACAGCAACCACACGATCGACAGGCTGGGCGAGATCAAGGGCGAGGTGGCCATGATCTTCGGCATCAAGGACACGCACGTGCCGGACGCCGGGCGCGACCTGATCCGGGCGAAGCTGCGCGGGGCGGGTGCCGTCTTCAGCTTCTACGAGTTCGCCTGGGCGCAGCACGCCTTCATCCGCGACGAGCTCAGCAAGGGCCGCTACGACCCCGCCGTCACCAAGATCTGCTTCGAGGCCCTGCTGGAGCTGTTCGGCCGGTGCCTCAAGACAGACCTGGGGCCGCGTGACGCCAAGCCGGAGAAGGTCGAGCACTTCTGCTAGATTCTCTAGACTACTCTGTCTACACTACCTAGACTAGGTTAGGTTAGGTTAGGCTGGTTTAGTAGAATGGAGTGATACTCAAGTACATACATGCAAGGCGAGGCCTTGGTCGCTTATTTTGAGGGTTCGCGTGTAGTTTGCTTCGTGGAGATTCTTGCATGTTCTAGGTAGGTAATCTGTCTGTCTATCTGTTCGTCCCACGTATGTGACTAGGGCACCATGTAGGTAGGTAAGTACCTAGCTAAACCTAAGAGGTGGTACCTACATGTAGACACCTAGGTAAGGTAGGAAGTAGATGTCGCTGACTTGTGCTAGCACCTTCTCGCCCAAGGGATCCATGTCATAGGCTTGACTCCGAGGCGATAGGCAGCTCTACATTACCACTATAAGTTTCGATCCAGCCTCCTCGCGTCTATCCTAGAATGTTCTGGTCAGGTAGTACATGTACCCCATGCAGTACCTAGGTACATCCATCTATCCATCCATACATGGAAGTACTTACATATGAACGGGAGGTATCTATGTGGGTAAGTACACGATTTGCGGAAACAATGAGCCCTATGTGTACAAGTAGGGAGGAAGAACATCGAGCGAAAACATACATATCCAAATTAGGTATTGAATCTAGTGGCGAGTCTGGTCCCAATGAAGAGGTTTGGTTTGTTCAGATGTTGAGGAATTTTTCAAATTGCGTACCTTTACACTTACACTAGGTACCTCTGCCTACCACCTAATAGGTTCCTCCTTCGTACCTAATGCAAGCTTTTACCGGAAACGTCATGTTGCCTGATTCGTGAGGAATCCTCATGTGAGAAAAGCACGTGTAGACACCTCTCTTCCCAGGTACTCACACATGCCTACAACTTGGGGTAGGTAGTGGTAAGCAGTCTACCTAAGGTGAACTATCTAGTAGGATGTAGGTTAAGAAGCTTTCAGAGTTTGCAGGTCAATATCTTAGGTGCTAATCAAATTACTAAGTTCATGTACATGGTACGCGGGCACAGATAGAGCCATAAACAAGAAGGCAAGGGGAAGAGCGAAAAAAAATAAATCAAATAAGAATACAAAGCAGGGGCGCAGCTTGGCAAGTGCCTGAGAATTTGTGTTTCTGGATCCAAGGTTGCCTTGCAGTTACCAGGCCGACAGAATTTTCTGCCCAAGCGTTTGGGCTGTTAGGTACCACCCACTCGCATCCCGCATAGGTAAGTACTTCTTATGTACAGATACCGAGCTAGCCCAAAAGTATAGGTTGAGGAGAGGCTAGAAAAGGTACTTGGCGGGGTTCATCGTTGTGACCTCATTACACCCCACCACAGCTCTATGGTAGAATCGATGGGGATGGAAAGAATCATTGGGAAAGAGGTTAGTTTCCAAGGAGAAAAAACATGTAATTCCAATTTTTGAATTCTCAAAAAGTGTACTATCAAGGTCTGACGCATGTAAAGCCTGCGCCACAAAATTTACCGCTGTCGTTTCCCCCAGAAGGCGCTGGAAAGAGCAGGAAATTGCGCCGCAGTTCTCTCTGCTCATTCCAGAAGCTTCTGAAGAGGGAGCGGGCCCACCCTAAAAAATACCTGGACGGCAGATTTAAGGCTTTGCACTCTCACAACTTCAACACTTCCACTCCTCTCTTCTCTCTGCATCATCAATTCAACAACAACTTCGAGGATAACTCGTCTCACCACGCTCTGAGATACCCATCACATTCTCACACTCTCACATTCAAATAAAGACTAGAAGCTCGCAACTCTCTTCTTACTTTGCCCCTCATTTCCTTCTCTCATCTGTTTCTACACACATAGTTATTCATCGTCACATTGCCCACCATGGTGGCTGCTGTCGGTATTGACTTGGGCACGACCTACTCGTGCGTCGGCGTCTACCGAGACGACCGGATTGAGATCATTGCCAACGACCAGGGTAACCGAACAACACCCTCGTTCGTCGCCTTCACAGATACCGAGCGTCTGATCGGAGATGCCGCCAAGAACCAGGTCGCCATGAACCCTGCCAACACAGTCTTCGACGCTAAGCGTCTGATTGGCCGCAAGTTCGCCGACGCTGAGGTCCAGGCTGACATGAAGCACTTCCCCTTCAAGATCATCGACAAGGGCGGTAAGCCCATTGTCGAGGTCGAATACAAGGCCGAGACCAAGACTTTCACACCCGAGGAGATCTCCTCCATGGTCCTCACCAAGATGCGTGAGACCGCCGAGGCCTACCTGGGCGGCACTGTCAACAACGCCGTTATCACCGTCCCGGCCTACTTCAACGACGCCCAGCGTCAGGCCACCAAGGATGCCGGTCTCATCGCCGGTCTTAACGTCCTCCGTATCATCAATGAGCCTACCGCCGCCGCCATTGCTTACGGTCTTGACAAGAAGGTCGAGGGCGAGCGCAACGTTCTCATCTTCGATCTTGGTGGTGGTACCTTCGATGTCTCTCTCCTAACCATCGAGGAGGGTATCTTCGAGGTCAAGTCCACTGCTGGTGACACTCACTTGGGTGGTGAGGATTTCGACAACCGTCTCGTTAACCACTTCGTTACCGAGTTCAAGCGCAAGTACAAGAAAGGTTAGTAAACTACAACCCCCTCTTCTGCAAATGGTTCCTGGATTACATTGCTGACTAGTTGATTCCAGATCTCTCCACAAACGCCCGTGCCCTCCGACGTCTTCGTACTGCTTGCGAGCGTGCCAAGCGTACTCTGTCTTCGTCTGCCCAGACTTCCATTGAGATTGACTCGCTCTTCGAGGGCATTGATTTCTACACGTCTATTACTCGTGCTAGATTCGAGGAGCTCTGCCAGGACCTCTTCCGATCTACCATCCAGCCCGTCGACCGAGTTCTGGCTGATGCTAAGATCGACAAGTCTCAGGTCCACGAGATTGTCCTCGTCGGTGGCTCTACCCGTATCCCCCGTGTCCAGAAGCTCATTACCGACTACTTCAACGGCAAGGAGCCGAACAAGTCCATCAACCCCGATGAGGCTGTCGCCTACGGTGCTGCCGTCCAGGCCGCTATCCTGTCTGGTGACACCAGCTCCAAGTCTACCAACGAGATTCTGCTACTCGACGTTGCCGCCCTCTCTCTCGGTATCGAGACTGCTGGTGGTATGATGACCAAGCTCATCCCTCGCAACACCACCATCCCCACGAAGAAGTCCGAGGTCTTCTCCACCTTCTCCGACAACCAGCCTGGTGTGCTCATTCAAGTCTACGAGGGTGAGCGTCAACGCACCAAGGACAACAACTTGCTCGGCAAGTTCGAGCTTACTGGCATCCCCCCCGCTCCTCGTGGTGTTCCTCAGATTGAGGTCACTTTCGATCTCGATGCCAACGGAATCATGAACGTCTCCGCCGTCGAGAAGGGTACTGGCAAGTCCAACAAGATCACCATCACCAACGACAAGGGTCGCCTGTCCAAGGAGGAGATCGAGCGCATGTTGGCCGAGGCCGAGAAGTACAAGGAGGAGGATGAGGCCGAGGGCCGCCGTATCAGCGCCAAGAACGGTCTCGAATCGTACGCCTACTCTCTCCGCAACACCCTCGGCGACCAGAAGGTCGAAGAGAAGCTCGACGCTGGTGACCGGGAGAAGCTCAAGACCGAGATCGACTCGGTCGTCTCTTGGTTGGACGAGAACCAGCAGGCTACCCGTGAGGAGTACGAGGAGAAGCAGAAGGAACTGGAGGGAATTGCCAACCCCATCATGATGAAGTTCTACGGAGGTGCTGGTGGCGCTGGTGGTATGCCCGGCGGCATGCCTGGTGGCGGTCCCGGTGGCTTCCCCGGTGCTGGTGCCGGCGCTCCTCATGCTGGTGGCGATGATGGCCCTACCGTTGAGGAGGTCGACTAAATTTCCACAACTCCCTGACGAATTCCTTTTATCTTTTCCTTTTTCTCACGGCGTTATCTGGTGTCAATGGCATCACGACTGGCGGTATGGTTAATGCGGGTCTACCTAGATTTTTCTGCGGTAATGATACAGGCACAAAAGTTGCGATTTGACGACATGCATGGATGTATCTTACTAGGTGTGAGTTCATCCCGGATGAAGAAATGAAAATTAATTACAATTAAAAGTGTCTTTGTCTATGAAATGTGATAACAGTGAACCGTGGCTTGTTTAACACGATGGGGCGCTCTACTACAACATCCCAATGACGATAAAAATGCGCTGTCTCCATGGTTACGTAGTCTTATATGTGAGTGGCTCACGTCTTCTCAATTTTTGTTTCTCTTCCGTTAGTATTAAGTATCATGACTCGAGTATTAAGTATATTTAATCGACGAAAACTACTTATGCCAGTCGATTATATCCACTGAACAGTTCAACTCTCCTGTCCACGACATCCTTCTATGCCTCGATAGGGACTAATATTTGCGGTTGGTTGGATGGGGTACGGATATGGATAGTTCAATGCACGGATAGATAGGTGGTAGGATGGTTGGTTGGATAGATCAATGGGTGTAGACGGGGAACCTTGTGTTGTCATCTTAATTGTGTTTTCTAGCATCGGTGGCCGAGGGCCGGGCTGGTCCTGGATCAATATAGATATTCTATATATATATACCATACATACTAAGGCAGGGTAGGCTATATACTGTTGGTATTTATAATAATGTTGATAACTTGTTGTTTGGTTGATCGGTGCCTAGATAGAGGCAACTTATTCAGGTAGTTTTTGTAGTCTTACATGATTAGCTCCCTACCTGGGTTAGGAAGTAGGCAGGGCAGGATATATACATTTTGGTTCTCTCGTTCGAACTCGCTACACCTTTTATAGGTAGTCTAGAAAGCGACGTTATATCAAAGAAGGAGAGAGATGGGGAACACGGAGGGAGGGAGGGAGGGAGGGAGGGAGGGAAAAGGCGATGAAAAGACACCCGCCCCTCACCGCCCCTCGGCAGCGGCGGCGACGCGGGCGTCCTCCTCGGCCTTGAGCCCCTCGCGCACGGCGCGCCAGTACTCCATCTCGCGCAGGCGCCACTCCTCGTCGCTGACGTCGGGCTTGACGTAGGGGCGGGAGAAGGCGGTTCCGGGCGGGAGCATCTCGGTGCGGGCCTCCCAGACGTCGAGGCTGCTGGGCTTCCCGGGCGCGTGGTACCGGGCCACTTCCTTGCGGCGGTAGTGGTCGCGGATGGCGTCGGCCTTTGCGGGTCCCGAGTAGGCGCGCGTGCGCATGCAGAACCAGAAGTCGTCCCAGTGCTCGCTGCAGGAGCGCACGCCGCCCTCGCGGTACACGGATAGCCACTGCCCGCCTAGGCTGTTGCAGTGGAAGGCCGCGTCGAAGGCCGAGCGGCAGGACATGGTTGTTGGGAGGAGCGCCTCGGAGACCGGGTCTAGACGGTTCGGGGTCGGGTCCGCTGCGGCTTGCGCTTGGGAGGAAGGAGAAGAGGGGATTGTGGGAGTGGGAGTGGACGGTGTGGTGGCTTGTGTTGGGTGCGAGGATGAGCCTAGGGAGGGCCACCATGAAGATGAGGAGGAGGCGGGAGCTGGTTCTTGAGGGTTCGGGCTCGCGTCGGCTGCTCGTGGCCCCGGGACGGTGGTTTGGGTGGGAGGTTTTGGGCTGCCGAACTCGGCCTGGAGCTGGGCCAGGAACTTCGCGATCTCGGGATCGCTGTACGTGGTCGGCTCGGGGGCCTTCGGGGCGGATTGGCTCTCTGTCGTGGCCGTGCTCGTGGTTGTTCTCGTGCTAAAATCTCGGGGGTTGCCCTCTGTTGTGGTTGTTGTTGTTCTTGTTGCCGGCGCGGGGCCCGACGACCAGAGCCAACCCATGTTTCCTATCTCTCGTCTCACTGGTGGTATGGGTGTCTGGTTGGAGTTGTCCGCCTATGATTCCTCTCTCCGCAGGTGATGATGCGATCTGGTTCAGAATTCGAGAAGAGAGATGGATCTGAGTGAAGCGAGATGAAACGAGGCGATGTGGTTGACGTGAGGTGTTGTTGGTGCGGGGGTCAATGCGAGCGCGGGGTAGACCGATAATGTTGGATGATGTGTGTTTACTTCGTATGCCTAGTTCCTACTTTTGCAGTTTAGGTACTTAATATGGACACAGCTGAGATGTATGTATGTTGCTATGGGTATGGTAGTGTATGCGGCCTCTTCCTCGTTTATTTATTGCGTCTGCAGGTCGCGAAGGTCGTATGATGGTCACAGGCTGAGAGCTTTTGACCAATAGCAGAGAGCGGACCATACACTGTGCTGGTAGGGAGCGTTACTTGGAACAACCATCGGAGAAAAGCCGTTATGAAATACCTTCTCTGGGTATTTATTTAAAGGTTGCCCTATCTCATAAATATGCCATTTCTACCTAGATGACTTGAATTAATTGAACTTATTACGCATCTTCATTGTGTATGCTCATACTCTTCGTTGTGATGCCTTCATGTCTTTAATATCTTCGATGTATACTGTACATATGGATCGTAGAGTGGTGGGTGTCGGTACTCGGATCTTTGTTCCAACTTAAGCACAGTGTGAGGATATTCGTAGACTTAGCAGTTCGGTGCTTGGCCAATCGGACCTATGATATCATCAGTATATCTACATGTAAGGTAAGGTGGTTGTGCTGCGCACGAGTTCGCTTAAGACAGCTTTTTATAACCCATTTGCTATTCTGGCGTAGCCCATATACCTACACATTGAAATCTCTGCCGTCTTGCAGATTACCTTCGGGTTTTTCACGAGGCATGGAGAGGAAAAGCCTCAGCTAGCACATTTCGGACAGACCATGTCTGCCATCAGACAGATCGGGGCCGGGTGCCGGACCTTACCCGGCAGTAGAGCTTCATCTGCCTTGAGCCGCGCCTACCTCACTCCTAGGTCGCTGACGGCGTCGTCGGCATGGAGGCTTCAGTCTCGCGTGACCCGACGGGCTTGGGAGAGCACCAAAGTAGCAGCCGCGGGTGAAGTCAAGGACGGCCACATAGAACTCGCTCCCAACGAGTCCATTCTCTGGTTTGATAGTACGTGGTCATCACAACTCTTTGAACAATGTCCGTTCCCCCATTACTGATTGAGGCCTTGGCCGTGGTAGACTTGTTCCCGCTCAAGCTATCTTGGCTACGTTTTCCATGGAGCAGTCCTGAACACGACCTGCGCGGTCTCATGAGCCGGTTTGAGAACTCGAATCTGGGCATGCTGGACCCCGTTGGCATGGTCAAGCGTGCGCTGCCTGACGACGTATCTCTCAAGGCCACCGAGATCATCCCTCGACTCAAGGATGGCGGTGTCTTCGTCAAATTTTCCCACCCTGCTGAGCTCACTTCGAGCGAGCTTGAGAAGAGTGTCTCCAAGGTCTTGGCGGATAAACCTATCAAGCCCTTCTTCAACCCCTTTCGTACCGTGCAGGCCGGCTTGGTGAAGGGAGTCCCCTGGCTCGAAGACCTGCAGAGGTTCCCCACCACCCGACTCCGCATCGAGTTCGTCCCCAAAAATCCAGGCGACGACGCCGTCGAGCTCTCACAGGAGACGCTGTATAGCTTGTTCCGCCGATATGGCTCCATTTCCGAGATCATCTCGCAGCCTTGGGATTCCAAGGTGCTCCCCAGGTACGCCTACGTAGACTTTGGCTTCGTCAGAGATGCCATCATGGCCCGAAATTGCCTTCATGGCTTTGTCGTGTCGGAGGAACTAGGTGGAGGAAAACTCGGCACCAAATGCCGCATTTCCTACGAGCGAAGGATAAAGCCGCACCGGTTCTGGGAGTGGCTCACGAATCACCCGCGGATCGTGATCCCCGCCATCGTGGCTTTACTCACCGGCATTACCGTCGTCGTCTTTGATCCTATCCGCTCTTTCTTCGTCGCAGCTCACGTCTCAGGCAAATACCGTCTGAGTAACAACAAGGCTTATCGATGGCTTCGGCAACAGACATATGACATATTTTCTCTCAAACGCGGGGGAGATGAACAGGCGGGCTTGAATGCGGTTTGGTCCCATCGAAAAGATATTATTCAACAGATCCAGGGGTGGTTGATGGAGTCGGCCGAGACTTTCATTGTGGTCCAGGGCCCTCGTGGGTCCGGGAAGAAAGAACTCGTTCTTGAGCAGGCCCTGAGAGATAGGAAGAACGTCCTGGTGATCGACTGCAAGCAAATCGTCGAGGCGAGGGGCGAATCGGCCATTATCAAGAAGATGGCTTCCGAGGTCGGCTACCGCCCCATATTCTCGTGGGCGAACAGCATGAGTAGCATGATCGACCTCGCTATCCAGAGCACTACAGGTGTGAAGGCGGGTTTTTCGGAGACGCTGGATGCGCAACTGCAGAAGATCCTACAAACCACAGCCGAGGCTCTCCAAACTCTCGGCCTAGACGGTCGATCTAAAAATGACCCAGACGCCTCTCTTGCGCCAGACGCTTACCTGGAGGCCCACCCTGAGAAGAGGCCTGTCGTTGTGGTCGACAACTTCATATGCCGGAGCGAAGATAACACTCTCGTATATGAGAAGATAGCAGACTGGGCCGCGGCACTTGTGCAGTCTGACGTTGCCCATGTTGTTTTCCTCACTAACGACTCGTCGTACACCAAGGTCCTCTCCAAATCCCTCCCAGATCGCGTATTCCGCCAAGTAGCACTGGGCGATCTCTCCCCATACGTTGCAAAGTGGTTTGTTTTAGGTCAGGTCACGGGGGGCTCGATAGTTGACGAAAAGACGGAAAAGACGGACGGCGCAGATGTTCCCGATGCCGAAGAAAACCGAAACGTCGCAGCAGACATGCCAGATCTAGCGGAGCTAGACAGCTGCATCGGCACGCTCGGAGGTCGTCTCACGGACCTCGAGTACCTCGCTCGTCGTATCAAGGCCGGCCAGTCGCCCAAGCAAGCCGTCGCCGAGATCACGGAGCAGTCCGCGTCCGAGATCCTGAAGCTGTTCCTGCTCCCCGGCAAGGCGACCAGCGACGGGGAGCACACCTGGTCGATGCAACAGGCCTGGTACCTTGTGAAGCTCCTCTCGAAAGACGACACGCTGCGATACAACGAGGTGCTGCTCTCGGACACCTTCGCGTCGTCCCTCACGGCGCCTGACGGCGAGTCGGCGCTCGAGGGCCTCGCGAATGCGGAGCTCATCGCCGTCAAGTTCCACGCTGGCCGGCCCTGCAGCATCGTCGCCGGCAAGCCCGTGTACCAGGCCGCGTTCCGCCGGCTCGCGGCCGACGGCGTGCTCGCGGCCAAGATGGAGCTCGCGCGGACCAAGGAGCTCGTCAAGGTCGAGGGCGCCAACATCGACAAGGCCGAGCGCGAGCTCGCGCTGCTCGGCGCCCTGCCGAACCAGCCGCTCGGCACGTACGAGCGCTCCCGGTACCTCGTCGACAAGATCGAGGCCGCGCAGAAGAAGATCGCGGCGTACGAGCGGGACATGGGGGGTTGGAAGAAGGTGCTTTCTACGCAGTTTTGAGAGTTTTGCGTTTCGCGTTTGATGAAGCGAAATAGTAGAGGACGGACACAGGAGAGGGCGTGCGTGTAAACAATATGTCCTAGTTAAGAGATACCCATCTCCTTCATTTATTGATGTTTATCTGCTTCGTCTCTCTAACTAAGTATAACTACTACGTGATGCTATGTTTCCCCTTTTTCTAAGTACATAAGCCGTAGGTATGTAGAGCTTAAGCAAGTATCTACCTTATCTCATACTTCATAGGTTTAGCCTTTCTTATAGGTCTTCGGGTAAGAGACATTAAAAAAACGGAAATAAAAGCAAAAACATTGTAATCAGCACCGCCAGCTACCTACTTCAAACACGGGTAAACAAGTAAGTAAATAACTGCTTCTCTAGGTAGCAGCTAAGTAGCCCCCTCCCTCCCCTGGCTGACTGACACCGTCTTAAACAACAATAAACATACTTATACAGTAAGTAATCACAGTAGTTACTTATCAATCACCTCCCCCCTCCCCCTTTCCGGCCGCCCGGCGAACCACCTCCAACTCCAACATAGGAGGACTTTCTAAGATAGACACGCAGATCTATGTACACGCAGACAGACAGACAAGGTGAGATGGGCAAGTAAGTAAGTACGTAGGTAGGTAGGCAGGTAAATAGATAGTTAGGTAGGGCGTAGACACAGCCGGTACGAGAAGAAAGAATAGGGGTATTGTATGTACAGCAGAAAGCGGCGACGGCACCTATTTCCCGCTAGCTCGGCCCACGCGTGTTTTTGTTAGGCGAGGGAATCAAAGCGAATCAGAGGGGCACTGCACTATCCGGAGTCATGAGAGCGGGTGGGATGTAAGAGGTGATAGTAGAGGATCGGAAAAGAGAACGCCGCCATCCGTCTTCCCTGTGGTTGGTTGGTATCTTTGCTGCGCCCTCAAGCCCGACTGACTGACTGACCGATCACACTGTTAGTATGGACGTATGTATGTATTATTACATTTTCACTCAGCCTCGAGCAAGCAACTCCGTCCAAGAACGAGCTAAAAAAAGATGACATATGATTTCCTCGCCTTCCCGCCCTAGTCCTTGCCGCCGTGACGATGTGTTATATACCGTATTGCCGTGCTCCGGCTTTTTGTTTTGACTATTCTGTACAACGAATCCCCGTACATCTCGGCTTTGCGTCGGGTCAATAAAATACAGCGGGTCTCATTCCTCGCGATACATGCCTGCTTCGCTTCGAGATGTTCACTTCGCAACAACAGGTAGGTAGAAAGGATAGAAATGAAAAGTGCTAGAAGTGGTGGTGGTAGAGGATTCTTTTCACGCCTCTTCTTCCTCGGCCTGGACGGACATCTCGCAGGCTTGCGCGAAGAAGAGGCGCGCGGGCCTGTCCGTCTCGTTGCGAATCTCGTACTCGTTCCCTGAATTACGTGTCCGCGTTAGCTCACATGTTATTGAATTATGTCTCAGACGTTATATATATGAGCAGGAAAATATCATGAAAAAACGAACCTCTTGGAACGAAGAACATGCCGCCTTTGCCAATGGCGAAGTCGGTCCGCGCGACCGTCACCTGGACGTGGCCGGTGTGCACGAAGAAGACGAGATGTCTCATGCGCGAGTTCTTGGTCCTCTTCTCGGCGCCGGGAGCCAGGTCCGCCATGCCGCAGCCGAAGAAGGGCAGCGTGAGCGTCTTGGCGAACTTGAACGTCGAGTCCTTGATGTCCTTCATCTGGATGGCGTTTTCCGAGATGGCCAGCTCCTCGGGCATGATCTCGACCTCGTCGTCGGCCCCCGGCGGCTCGAACTCGTGCTCCGGCTTCCAGCAGAACACATCGCCCACCACGTGGCCGGGTTCGTATTCCCAGTCCTCGCGCTCCGGCTCCTCCTCTTCTACCACGGCCGATGGCCGTCTTCCTGGCTTCCGTCCGGTTGGCGGGCGGCCACGCCGTCGAGGTGCCAACTCGCGGTTCTCTTCTGTGCGCACTATGCCCTTCACCGTAGGCATCTTGAAGTGTCGCTTGCCAGCGTCCTCGAACAGGTTCGCCTGTTCGTCGTCATATTCGACGTATTCGCCCTTCCAATATTCCACTGGTTTGAACGAAACCCGACCGGATCGCGTCGTTCTCATAGTGGCAGTCTCTTCCCGTCGTATGGTTACCAGTCCACGGCTCTTGGGCAGGGGGGGACCTCGTTGAATCATGGGCGAATCAACGCCGATACCAGAAGATTTGCGCTTTCGCCCCGGTTTCCCCTTTTCTTTTGCTGGCGCTGGTTTTGACGAAGCGCTCTGCTCTGCCTTGGCGGCCTTTACCGACGTCTTTTGGCGCTTCGGGTCTGGCTCCGCGTCATTTTCGTCGGCATCATCAAGAGAAGCCTTCGCTGAGGTCTTTTGGCGCTTTGAGCTTGGTCCGGCACCATTTGCATCGGCAGTTTGGAGGGGAGACCTCGCCGGCCTTCCACGTTTCCCAGCTTTCTTCGGGGGCGTAGGATCCGCCGGAGGGGTCGGTTCCCTTTCTTGCCTCGCAGCAGCCTTTGGCCGCCCCGCTCTCTTCTTCACGGGTTCTTCATCTTCTGTGCTTTCCTCTATTCTCGGCGCGGCAGCCGATGGGGCGTCTACTGCGTCGTCGTTCTCCTCTCTAAAAGCTGCTTTCGGTTTGCGGCCTCGGCGCCCGGGCGCTTTCGACTTGTTGTTTTCCACTCTGATCTCCTCCACGATAGATATCTCATCTTCTTCTTCATGGTCGGGCTCCTTGGGGGATTTTTCTTCCTCCTGTTCTTCGACGTAATCATCTTCGACGGCACCGGCATCGAGTAATTCCAAGGCCTCTTCCTCTTCCTCCTCCTCTTCTTCTTCCTCTGGCTCATTTTCTGGCTCATCGTCGGGCGGCAACGAGGCGTCGCTGGAGATGTGTTGCTCAATCGTACGAGTGGGTCGAGAGATGCGGTTCGCCATGTTTCCCTTGCGGGCGCTTGCGCCATTGACCTCGGTCTGGCTTTTGGCCACGATCCCGTTGCCATTTGAATCCCGTGAGAAGTCTAGTCTCCGGACCACCTCGGGCCTGGGGCTCCGTTGGCGGGCCGTGACAACGGTTCCTTTGACTGGTGAAGTGGTAGGCGGTACATGGGGGTTCAGGCGCGCGGGCGAGTTTAGATGTGTCTTAATGGGAGATCGGGCACGGGGGAGAGATAGACGGGATTGTTGAAGCCGCCGTATTGTTGCTGGACCGAGTTCGGAACCTAGGTAAATAAATAAATAAGACGGCCCTGTGTCAGTTCGGACGGCCTTGTCGACCTCTGTGAGATTCGCGACATACCGTCGTCTATCTCCATGTCCTGCTCATCTGGCTCGTCGGAGGCCTTCTCTTGCAACGCACGATTTCTTCCGACCGTTTCGCCTTGCAGCTCTCTATCGGGCGAAGAAAACAGATCATCTATCACCTCGAAGCCTTCGTCGTCGCGTACACCGCTGTCCGGGATGGTGAGGCCGGTTTTCCTAAGGAGCGCTCGTCAGCATCCAGGGGTATCCACGGCGTTGGAAGATGGGCGCAAGAGAACGAGGAGGAGGAGAAGAATCAGGATCAAGTAGGTACCTCCCGGCCTTGCCTAGGGCGAATATGTGTTCATTCTGCGACTGTGTTTTCCGGCGCTGCACCGAGCCTGCGCGAGGGGCCGGCGCCATGGCTGCTCTCGTCGGACAGTTGTTGTTGGAGTTGAGTTCGCCTCTACTTTCGCCTTTGCCTTTCTTTGCCTTTGCCTGCGCCTGATTCGTCGGTCCTAAGTTCAACGAGGAATTCGGCGAGGTAATATTCGGTCGCGATCAAAAGATGCATGCGCAATCGAATCGGGGCGTGACAGGGAATCGCGAAACGGCTGGCGAAGTGGTAAATGTAAATAGTGGGTGTTGCGGCGAGGGCGGCTTGGCATGTTATGTTTACTTGCTCCCCTTTTGGGGTTGTCCACTGTAGCGGATCACGTAGAGGGTGGGGTCCAGGGACTTCCCAGGTACATACGTCCTCATATAGCTCTGAGTGTTTAGCCATGTACTCGTGCTGTACACAGCACTAGCACACTTTCAGCTAAGCAGCATAGTTTAGCCAAGTATCCACTTTTACAAAAACGAGCCAAAGAGGGATCCGCCAATCAACTTGCATAAATCCTGTAGGTACAAAGGTACATTGTGTTAAATCGACTTCCTAGGAATCCAGCCAGAAACCGCGATAGATTTCTTTATCAAACCATAATTCTATTTCCATACATCTACCTGCTCTCCTTCAATCTCACCTTGCCATCTTAACCGTCCGATACCTCCGCACCTTAATACTCTAAGTACTCAGTTAGTAGGCCCCTTGTGGCTGCTCTCATTTTCCATTATCAGTCACTACACTCGCAGTTTTCAGGAATACGTCTTGCTACAGCCTCCAATTACACGCTGTTCGAGCTGCGTACCTAGGCTACAATAATAAGCTCACAATTTACTGCCAATCACTGTGTTATTTAGTCACTCAGGTTTTGAGTTTTCTCTTTGAAAATATCGCGCGAACTCGAACTTATCTCCCAACAACTCCTCGGGTAGAGCCTGTTATTAACAACATCGGTATCAAGAAAAACAAGAAAGGAATATCATTTTATAAGTGCCACGTTCCCGTTATCAACTTTTACATTTACGTCTTACGATTACGACTTTTCACTGCGAGTCTGTGCTGCTTTCAAATCGGTTTATCCTTTATTTATATTGTCGTGTGTGGTCTTTTGAATGCGCCAGCCAATTCCATTTCATATCACCCACCCACCATAAAGAACTCCGGCACAAGTCCCCCTTGGATCTCAAGGGCGGTCTTTTTCGCGTCAACCCTTGAGACGATTGATACAGCTCGTTTGATCATCCCCAAACCCTTCCGCACGTCACTGAAACACTTGACTCGGCCTCAGCTCGTCAAGTACTTAAGGTAGTCGAAATCCCATTCGGGAAGACTGCTAGTATCTAGGATCTCCGCTGCGCTGCCAGTTTCCGAGAAGCTTGTTGATCCGGTAGTGCTCAGGTAAGGTGCATGACTCCCTAGTACCTGGTCTCCTACCAAATTAGGGTCGTATATCTCGGACGACGTTGGCGCAGGTGTTACTGGAGCAGGCAGAGCCGCGGCCGGTACAGTCGCTTGCGCCGAGGATTTTGGTGAGCCTGTAACCTCATATTCCTCTGCGTAGAGTGCCCGGGATTCCAATAGATTTCTGCACAGCACCTCGTCTTCTTCTGACCAACCCATCGACTCCTTTAATAAATCCGCCGCTGTATAATGCCGTCCCTTAAGTGCGAACGCTACTGCTCTGACAGGTCGCTGACCCCCAGTTGTGCAAGCCCCGCTAGACAGTAAAAGTTCTAACATGTCAAGTCTTCCCCGTTCTGCAGCTCCTTCAAGCGCTGTCCTTCCTTCGTATTGCGCTGGGGGGGCATTGACTTCGGCGCCAAGATCGAGTAGATACTTGGCTATTCCAAGGTGACCCCTAATCGCAGCTATCTGCAATGCTGTCGCCCCTAAGTAAATAGCGGGTGGAGAGTTAACATCTGCCTTGGCTTCGATAAAAACGCGGACTAATTCGAAATTGCCCACTTCCACGGCACGTTGTAGGGGGGATCTATCAAACATTCTTGAGATTCGATAGTCATTAACGTCGAGTCCGACCTCCAGCAGTAGCGCAGCTAGCTTTTCGTTGTTATGTCTGACAGCTTCAACCAAGGGATTTTGAATTTCAGGGTGATGGTCATCATGTTCGCCGTTTTTTTCTTTCCTATACCGCTGACCATGATCGAAAAGAAACTGAACAAAGGCAATGTTGTTTGAATCAGCAGCTACTGCCCAAGTAAGCATATCGGGCTCAAAACCATTCCTCAGGAGCACAGAACACGCCTTGAACGTTTCGTTGTCATCTTTTGTTGCTAGTAGAGCTAAAGGGCTCCCTGACAGCTCGTTCTCAGGATGATTGTTGTTGTAATCCGTATCTATTTTAAATTGAGGTCCATAGAGTGCTAAAAATCCCAATACCTCAAATATTGGCATTGGTCCAGTTTTCTGTAACGGTGGAAATTGAAAAAGACTGCGCAGCTGATCAACGTGTCCGAAATGTGCAGCTATTCCAACAGCCCTCACTTCTAATTCGTGCATTACCGGCTGCGTGCAGCGATTGAGTAGCAGTCTTTGAACTGTTGAGTTTTGTCGAGTTTCAATTGCGGCGCATAGCGAACCGGCGTCGTATATAGCCGGCATAATTTCAAACAATCGTGTTATGCTAGGAAAGTGCTGTGATCGAATGGCTGCTTCAAGTGCTGGTCCAATTTCATCTGTGCTTGAGAGGCGCCCGCCGTATCTCAAAAAAAGAGCAACAAGATCCCAATCTTCTAAACGGATTGCCGAGATAATTTCGTCGCCAGATAGTGTTGCGCCGTTTTCTAGGAGTAATTTAACGACATCATGTAGCCTCCCGCGGTCGGCATCAATGAGTCGGCCGAACGCCCACTCCAACACCTCTTGCAACGCGGTATATCCCTCCTCATTATCTCCATCTGGATCGACTCCTGTATCTAAGAGAACAGAAAGGAGGGCAACTTCATAGTTGATGGCAGCTAAGTTAACTGCGTTCACATCCGGCTCAGCACCAGCATGAATCAACATGATAGCACACGATGCAACGTCTCGTGTGTCTGCAAGCTCGTCCCATTGATACATAAGAAGGCTAAGAGGTGTATAATTTTCGCCATTTAGGACGTCGAGTATGCCCATGGGTATCCGTTCCTCGCCAGAGGGCTTATATTTAGCAACAGCGTTGACATTAGCCCCTTTGGCGATAAGGAACTGTACAACCTCCAGGTTGGCATTAAAGCACGCAAAATGCAAAGGGGAGAATGTCGACGTGGCATCTAAACCGGAAACCTCGTGCGAAGCGAACAAGATTTGGAAAATCTCAAGATGGCCCACATATGCCGCAGCATGTAACGGCCATACCCCGAAGTCGTTAGGGCCAACACTGCCGGATAGATTGTATAAGAGGTGTACAGTATCAAAATCTTGCGAAATAATAGCGGAAATTAACACGTCGGCCGTGATCAAGTTGGTGATTGACTGAAGTGGATTTCGACATGATAGTAAATTGAGAATAACTTGTGTTTGCGAGAGCCCAGCAACGGCGGCTACGCTCAAGGCGGTGTGCGTATGCACAAGAGTTTCGGCATCGTCCCATTTCGACGGATAGTGTTCAATATACGGATAGTCCAGTCCAACCGTATAGTCTAGACTGTCTAGTCCTGCAAGGAGGTTCCCTCCATGCTGAATGATCATCTCGATAAGCGCTTTGTCCACGACCCTTCTTCTAATGGCCATATGGAGTGCATAATCCAATCTGACCGAAGCACCATGTTCCAAAAGAAGCTGAGCAATGCGAGACGCCACGTTATTACTCGTAGGCTGGTACAAAATAAGCTCCAGTATTGTGTAGGTGCCAGATATTAATGTGTCGGCATGAGCACCAGCTTTCAAAAGATGACTGACCAATTCTAGCCTAGCCGGTCTTTCGTTAATCCCAGGGGGACACCAAAATCCAGTTTGATGGGGCAGAGTCGGATTCTGGCCTGCTGCAAGGAGCCATTGCAGTACAGCTATGTTCTCGTTTTCGTCGGCAGTTTCTTTCGTATCAATCATTCTAGCGATTGCTGCGATGTACAGATTCTCCATAAATCCGTTGATCGTGTGACTTTTTAGCGTCTTCAGGTTGAGACGCATTTTAAAAAGACCAGACGCCTCGAGTATAGTCATAATCGTTCTCCATTCACTTTCATAATAGAAAGGGAAATTGCCATTGTTTTCGAAAATGTTATTGTTAGATAGCATGTACGCGACTATTGATAGAGCTTCGAGTAGGAACTCCTTTCGCGATCCGTTCTTAAGAGATTGAACTCGTTGAAGGCTTTGTTGAGGATAGGATTCAGGTATTAATTCTGTAATAACAGCAGCCAGTTTAGAGACACTGAATTGAACAGTCTTTATTGCCCTTATAATTCCCGTTTGGAAAATTACCGGTATAAGGGCTTCACGTTGGATGTTCTCTATCTCTGGAGTTATTCCCATATAATTCTGGAGAGTAACTGCGCCTATAACTATTAGTTTTTATTTTAATGACTTTTAATGCTGAAAACTTACTTCTGATCTCGCTTTCTGGGAACTGGAACCAGGGCAAGTTACTAGGCCACTCGAATTCCACTGAGAAAGATTGCGGAGTGGAAACCAAAACTTGACTATTAGTTATAGTCACAGGCGAGCTAGTTGGTTCTGTATCGCAAAGTCAGTAAGAACAATGGATTAAGAAGTGAGTGACGAACGCAAGTTCAATTTGGCAAGTATGCTCCTGTCACGATAGCGATTCGTTTCCTTCTCAACAGCCTCTCGTTTCAGTCGCTTGCCGCAGAGAATTATTTCACTGTCTTTCCCCTCCCTCTTCCTTTTGCTAATGCAACGGTCAATTTCGATCCAATTTTTCTTGCTGATGTTCTTTTGAAGATTCCATGTCTTCAATTTATACTCCAACTGGTTGGTACTGCGCACTGTTAACAGCTTGGTTTTGCCAGGAAGCTTGATATGAACTCCTTACTTGACGACGAAGCCGATATCTCTCAACTGATCTACGACATGTCGCAGCGGTTTATCTTCCACAATATACAAGCGACGGATCAAAGCTTGATGACGAAGCCACTGCTCGACACTGGGCTTGGAGCTGCCTGATGAGCTCATTGTGTGTAGATGACAAAGGGTAGCAGGGGGGTTGGATGTAGAGGGCAACGAGTAACAGGAGGATTGGATGAATGAATAAGAAGTTATTGAATGTATTATAAGGATGGATGAGATGGAAGGACTTTTATAAGCAGGAGTCAAGATCTTGGCATGATGATTGCCGAACAACTAAGGAAGAGTGCGCCCACCTGCTTCGTCTTCAGGATGGTTGGCGGTGCTAAGAATGTCGGGCCTGTAGCCCACCGACTGTCTGCCATGTCCTTCAAATGGTCAAAACCAGAATCTGAAGGGCCCACATTCGCATATGCAGGATGACACATGGTGGTTGGAGAGACCGTTCGTTATTCCCTCTCATTGGCTGCCGTCGGAATCGGAAAGCACGAAAAAGTGCAGATGATATGTGCCTCTGCTAGAATAAGTTCATGGCCGAAAACTAGGTACCTACACTCTGCTGATGATACTTCCAGGGGCATTGTCGGGGCTGTACACGAGCCCGAGATCACCCGTCACCGTCTTACTTTCCGTCCCCAGAATCTGAAAACGCAAGACATCATGCCATGGTAGTTAGAGTCGATGTACTCTACTAACTGGGCAGGAAGCTGTACTGTAAAAGGGATTCCCATTGGTTCCTGACAAAATCTGAAGGCGTTAGTCGACAATTCGTAGCTGTATGCCGCCAAGAGCGCCGTGGAGGATAATGCAAAACATATACGAATTTCATTCAGTGCACTCACACAAGATGCTTGCTGTGCGATCATTGCCGTCTTTTCCGACACTCACTACGTAGTAGTTCAGAGTCTACGCTATTAAATAAATATTTCGTTATCAAACAGAGCATAATGGGCCTGACAGATGGGCTCTTGGGGCCTATCCTAGGTGTAGCTGCCTAGGTGGCTTGCATGGTTTCTTGGGGGCTATCGTAGCCTGCAGTCATTACTTTTTTCCTTTAGCCGACTAAACAGAAACAGAGTAGGGTTGACGGAAGAGGAGGAGGAGCATACCACATTCTTCGCCCCTAATATCCCTGAGTGTTTCCAAGATGCCACGTAGAGCTTCAGCTCGTGGGATTGTACTAAATTAAAGGTTATTGCAGCGTGACCGAACAGGGGCGGAGCAAATGATTCGAGTGTAGGGGCAAATGACCAATGGCTAAGCAGTAGAGGTTTTGTAGTACAGTGGTTTAGATTACAGGGGGTGATAGGTACGTTGTATGCCAATCTCAGATTGTTTGAACATGGTAGTAGCAAGAATTTGTCCACACAGACACGTATCGTCAGACATACAACTGCCGCGTCAACTGATCTCAGGGAACACTCGTAATCTCTCTCTCCATCGCAGGCAGTAGAGGAAAGGAGTATATACTACAGCTATCTACATCTACATATACGACACAGCTTTTTACGCTTAAGCTTCACCTCAACACACGCAGCCATTAAAGGGCCCCCCTTTCCCAGGGTTGTATTTATTGTAGGTATTTGGACCAACAGGCAACGAACCTTATGGATCGTCCACCACACATCTACCTATCCAACACTACCTAACCTAGGTAAGTAGATAGATGGATAGCCGCGTCAATATATATATACCTATACATCACCGACTGACTGACTGGCCGACTACAAAAGCCTACTACAACCCTACTTACATACATAAGTAAGTACCAGGTATCTCGTCTACGCCGCCCAGGAGACCCTGAGATTCCGGGGATTCCTCGCGCGTTCGCGTTCGGCGCCGCCGCCGCCGCCCCGTGCCCCGAACTCGGACCTCCCCATCGTCATCGTCGAGTCCCGAGCCTGCCAGCGGGCGCGGCTGGGCGCCGGCGCCAGGGGCGTCGTGGTCTCCCTTCTACCAAAAGACCCCAGCATGAGGCTCGGCCGCCCCGGCGTTGGTGCGTACGCGTCCTCCCGCGCTTGGCTTGCCCTTCCATCTACTACTCTTCCTCCTCCACCTCCACCTCCACCACCACCTCCTCCTGCTGCTGCCGCTGCCGCTCTCCACGTCTTGAGGAATCCCCGGGCCCTGTGCTCCGTCGATTGCCGCTGTGCGCCCTCGACTACCTGGCCCACGTTTCTGTAGGTGCCATCGGGTAGCTCGACCGGCACGAGCCGATCCGCCGTTCGGCCATACCACGTCTCGAAACCCTGTCGCAGCAGTCTCCTTTCCTTCTTCTCTAGTGCGTTGGCGACCATCTCTGGCCGGTTCGCGCCCTGGATGGAGCTCAGGTTCCAGTTCTTCAGTGCTCTGGACTTGGCCTTCAGTTCCCAGAGCTCCCTTGCCTCTACTTCCCAGTCCTTGTGCATTGCCGCCCTCTCCCGCCATTGATCTATGGCTTTCTGCTTCAGTATCTCGTCGCCCGTGGCTACCGCTTCGCTCCGCTCCTGAGCCCGCAATCGCCACGTGGTAAATGCCTGCAATGTCTGCCATCGTTCGCGGTTCTCGAGCGCATCCATCAGGGCCGCGTTCATGATGTCGTGACGCTCATAAGTCGGCTCTAGCTTCGTACGCCATTGTTGAAGGCACCGGTCCCCCATGCCCCTCTTTACTCTTCGCCGCGTCTCTAAATGTGCCTCCTTCAGTCTCTCCTTCCGTTTCTGTTTGGTGCGGTCCCGCCACGTAAAAAGCGTGTTTCGAGTCCTGTAGTAGTAATTGGCGCGCTCTCCATAGCTTTCTTGGAGGTGACGTATTTGTGCGGCTTCCTTTGCCCTTTCTCGCCAGAATGATAATGCTTGTGTGCTCCTCATATAGTAGTTTGTACGTTCGGCGTAGAGCCTTAGCAGCTTTCCCCGCTGCTGGGCTTTCTCAGTTTCAGTCCTTAAGATAGGAAGCGATCTCATGATCTTTTGATAATATTCAGCTCGATCGGCGTAGTAACCAAGAACCTTTACTTGGCGGTGCGTCTCTTGATTGGCCTTGCCCCTCCATTTGAGAACTGTAACTGCCGCTCTTTGGTTGAACTTAGTCTCTTCAAACTCGATCCTGCAGTCGACAGCCTGTTGTCGTCGAGAGGCGGTTTGGTCGCGCCAAGTTGATACTGAACGTATCAACCGCTTATCCTGTCTCTCTTCCTCAAATTGCTCGACTTGGGCAATACTTTTCGCTGTGCACGTCTCCCAGGCTCCAAAATATCTCATACGCAGAATATGTCTTCGAGCTAGCATGGTTCGCTCATCTGGCTGTTCGTCATCCGAAGAATCAGGTTCTTCAGTAGAATTGTTATTCGGCACAGTTTCCACAGGAGGGGCAGCAGTATCGCCTTCGGCGCTTGCATCCTCAATGGGAGCAGTGGAAGGCGTCGTATTGATAATGGGAATGACGGTAGCAGGCCGCATAGACGAAGAGATAGGGGAGTTTTTGGGAGGCTTTCTGGTTTGAAGTTGAGTAGCGATTGCTGTAGAGGACAATGGCTGTCTGGATGAAGGATGGGGTCGAGATGGAATCGGTGCTGTAAAAGTCGGCTGAATGATAGCTGGAGCTGGTGGCTCAGGCTGCTTCGTTTCAGGGGCAGCTACTTGACCTGTGGGAAAACTAGGAGCATTGGAGATTTTGCTAGCTAACAGCTCCCTCATGCCATCTATAGCCGAGCGACTTCGAGTAAAACCGAGGACCTTGGCCTTCAAGCTCATTTCGTAGGCCTTGGCGGCGACTTCAGCTTTAGCGCCTTCTTCCTCAGCCCTATTCGACCATATCGCAAAAGCCCGTGACACAACCAGGTTTTCGTAGGCTCTCTGTGCGAGACGAGCCAGTTGAGGATTCTCCTCGAAATCATCATCCCCGTCCTCTTGCTGGGCCACCTGGTCCGCCAATAGCTTCGCATTCCAGATTCTCCGATATTCGTCCCAGGCCGATTGACGCCACCCCACCAGAGCTTTCTTTGTTGTTAAGATCTCGTGTGTGCGGATCGCGATTCTCTCTGTACGTTTTGAAAACGCATTTGGGTGAACATTATGAGGTGCCGCCTGTGCAGCTTCGGCGGAAAGTGCTCTCCAGATGTTCAATTTGTCGCCAAGGGCTTCCCTCAGCTCTGCTTCATGGATCGCGTCCGATTGGGCGCATATACGGTTGCCGTAGCGAGTTATCATATGCCACTGACGTATAGTGCCCACAGCCAAGAACTTGGAATGATGACTCCTCCGAAAGGCTTCAGCCTTGTCAGCCAGGTGTTTCTCTCTGGCCATATCAAGTGATTCTATCGGAGGGCCCGGCACATGATTAGGGCCAGATTCGTAGCCATATCTTTCGGCTTCGCCAATTAGAGCATTAGGCATAAATCTATTACCAGCGACGCGGGGGTCTTCAGCGTTGTTACCAGCATCATAGCCGCCACGATACTCATGTTCACTCTCTGGAGCTTGCGGCTCTTCAATGGACAGGATGATGTTCATCCGGCCCATTGCCACTTTCAGCTTGTCCATCAAAGACTTCTCGCCCTTGACTCCCCCCACCATGAAGACCAGCTTACTGATGTGGCGTTCATTCGGGTCGAGGCCATTTTCGGCGATAATTTCATCGTATGCGAGGAAAAGAGCGTGCGTTGGGAGACGAGAGGATGGCGTGAGCTCTTCGGCTAATATGATGTCGGCTCGGACAACAATTTCGTATATAATCCGTATGTCTGGAGACGAGCACAAATTAGCAGCAATGATCCGACACTGGTGGCATTATTAGGGTAGAGGTAGAACTGACCTTCGTCTGAGAACTCGTTGCGGTCAACGGCAGGAAGCTCACCCATGGCGGATGAGCCGACAGTTGAAAAGAGATCGCCATGGCGACTGGCCTGGGTTTGCAATTGAGGTTGGAGGGCGTTCCCATCATCATCGTCACCGGAGAAACTGGAGGCATCGCTGGCGACCTGCTCCGTTTCAGGCGACTCGCTCATATCGATAAAGGCAGTGTCGCGCAAAAAGCAAAGACCCGAGCTTCGCGTGAGAGAGCATTCCCGAGAGTAGTTGTCGGCAAGAGGGGGGGACTGCTGCGGATTCTAATCGCAAGCAGAGCCGGTCGTCGTATACGAGGGTGGCAGGCGCATTGTGAACTGGGTACATTCAGTTCAAGATACTCGTCCAAACGATCAATCGAATACTCCAAAAATTAAAATAAAATTCAAGAGGTTGGAGGTTTGTGGTAACACTGGGAGGGACAATCCTTGAGTCGGTTACAGAACAAAGGAAGGGATGGAGTTGTCTTGAGCCCGAGGCGCGTCTTTGTCGCGGTTAATCGGGCCAGCATACCAGGGCCCATATTTTGCCTTTCAACAACAGTACACCTCGGTACAGTATCAGGGTACTGTGCGCGGTGCGGCTTGTATTGTACTGAGTACAACCACTGACCGGCTCACATACCTCAGGTATCATGACGCAGCGCCAACCCACACTGTTAGACGTTTAAGTGCTTGCATAATAAATGTATCTTTGACATTTCGCCATTAAGTCAACAAGAGTGACAAAAAACCTCCGTCACCAACACCAAACCACATCACTTACTCATTTTACTGGCATCATGATAGTATGAACTATTCAGAGCCGGCAACGCTTATCTACCTACTTGAACCATCTGTCCTTATTGTTATCCCGCCTCAGTCGCCTTCCCGTACAACTTAGTACAATCTACTCAGGATAGAAGAATAAAAAAATAAAATAAAAATAAAATCAAGTACTCGCTTCAAATGCCGCCGCCGCAGCTGCGCCCACGCCCAATCCAGAAGTTCGCCGCTGCAGTCTCTCAGTGCTCGACCGAGGTATGTATCTACTTACTTGATGCATTGCATTGGCTTTGGTTGTCCCCGCTCACAAAATCAGTGGTTCTTCTTTTGTTTTCACTTTTTTCTTCTTCTTTTAAAAAAATGAATGGCGAAAGAAGTGTCGAGTTTAGTCTGATCAATAGCTTAAAAATTATCGAACAGGCCGCGGTATACGGGAAATGCATAGTCGCCGATTACAACTCGGTCCACAAGGACAAGTGCGCCGATGAGTTCATGAAGCTGAAGGACTGCTACTTGGTGAGAGAGATACCTACTTTATGCTTGGCTGGCTGGCAGGCAACCCCTGCTACCCTACCCGCCTTGTAGAATATTCTCGACTTACTTACTCTTTCACCTACCTACAGAAACACGCAAAGAAAGCCCGGCCATGATGATGACATATAGCAGCACATCCAGCGCAAGCCGAAGACAGCCAAGTTGTTTCTGGTAGTTGAGAAGAGGAGATCATTCATATACAGTAACACTGCCCCCCCTATTCCAGTCACAGTGGGTAGGTTTGAGATATGAGTCGTCACGGGCCAGGAGAAATACATCATGTCAAACAACATAGCGACTACCTAGTATCTTAGCTATTGCTCTGCATTTAGACTCGCTATCTTTTCTCTGTCTCTCGACAAATCTTTGTAGTAAGCAAGGAAGGCAAGCAAGCATCCAACCGAATTCTCCGAGGATTAGGATTGGGATGGTCGCGTCTATCTACTTAAGGCATCTATAGCTTCAGCAGCCGAAGAAGGAAAGTCGCTTTCTGCACTTCCTGTTCCTCCTCCATGATTATGCCTTCCTCCTTCTCGTCGGGGATCTCGCCTTGCACCTGCGTGATCTCGTGTTTGTCTAGCGGTCGCCGTAAGGCTTTCACGAAGGCCTGTGTCTGGGTGTGGAACACTTTCGCCAGGCCAATATCTTCAGGATCCGAAAGAACCTTGTACTCCATCTTGATGTCATCTATGGGCTGGAGACCGGCCTTCTTTCTGAGACGCTGTACGCGGTTGATAATCTCTCGTGCCACGCCTTCCTCTGCCAGCTCTGGGTAGATGGCGGCGTCAAGGATGGTAAGAACGTCATCGTCTGTGTTGGGCTCTAGGGTTTGCGAGCCGTCTTGCTTGAGCTCACGCCTCACCCTCAGATCACCCTCTTCCAGTCGAATACCGTCGACTATAATGAACCCCGCTTTGTTGTACTCCTTCACTTCGTCACTGGTGACATTAGGTAGCGCTTTCTTGACCTTTGCTAGATCTTTTCTCAGCTTCTTGCCGAGAACCGGCCAGTCCGCCACTACCGAATACTGCACATTGTATTTCACTTCGTCCGAAGTCAGCACCAAGTCTCGAACGTTAAGCTCTTCTATGATGTAGTTTTCCAGAGATTTGACATCCGATAAGAATTCCGGGTCGGAGTGGATGACCACTAGCGACTTGAGAGGCGTCTTCAGGCCGATGGTCCGGCGTTCTCGAGATACCCTAGCCAGCTCGATAACCTTTTGCATGCGAGCAACTCGGCGCTCAACCTCAGGATCGAAGAGTTCCTGTCGGACATCAGGATAAGGGAGGAAGTGAACACTGCGGGGATCCTCGCCCTGCAGATCCTTTGGAATGTGAGGAAGTAGTTTCGAGTAGATGGTCTCGGTGATGAAAGGGGTGAACGGTGCGAGACCCTTGCACAAGGTGAAAAGAACCTCAAATAGTGTGTTGAGCGCATGAAGGGTGTCATCGAGCGAGCCGTCCCCCTTTAGGCGTTTCCGGTTGAATCGGATGTAATAATTAGTTGTATTGTCGATGAGTCCCAATAGTCTCGGGACCACCGTGTAAAGGCGATAACTGGTCATCTCCTCATTGACAAATTGCAACAAACTTTGGCAACTGGCAAGGATCCAGCGGTCCATGACATTCGTGTTTGAGCTTTCCATCTTGGGATCGAACACGTAATCGATATCTTCGACCTTTTTAAGAAGAGTCGTTTGCGCGAAGAAAAATTGGGCGCTATTCCAAAGAGGCAAGAGGACCTTTTGGACTACTTCCTTGACTCCAGATTCCTTGAAACGTAACGGCTCGGCGCGCACAACTGGGGAGTTAATCATGTACAGTCGAAGTGCATCCGATCCGTACTTCTCCATAATGATGCCGGGGTCGGGGTAGTTCTTGAGTCGCTTGGACATCTTCTTTCCATCCTCGGCTAATACTATGCCATTGACCACACAGTTCTTGAATGACGAGACACCGAACAGGTGTGTTCCTAATACAAGCAATGTATAGAACCATCCACGTGTTTGACTACCGTAACCAATTAGCTTCTCGAACAGCTGGGACGAGAATGTTCTTCGGACTTACTCTAAGCCTTCAGCAATGAAGTCTCCGGGGAAGGTCTCAGCGAATTTCTCCTTATTCTCAAAGGGGTAATGCTGGCTGGCGTACGGCATACTGCCCGATTCGAACCAACAGTCAAAAACTTCTGGTACGCGCCGCAGTACACCTCGGCCAGTTTTGCTTGGAATGGTAATATGGTCGACCTTATCTCGGTGGAGGTCGGTCAATTCACCCTCATATCCACTCAGTTCCTTCAGCTCCGCGACAGAGCCAATGCATACCCGCTCGACCAAATCATCGCTAACCCACAGGGGAATAGGTGTACCCCAATAGCGATTTCTGGATACGTTCCAATCGCGAGCATTCGCTATCCAGTTGCCAAATCGGTTCTCCTTGACGAAGCTTGGTGTCCAGTGCATCCCCTCGATGTTCTTCAGCATCTGCGGAACAATCTCAGGGATACGGATGAACCAAGACGGTACAGCGCGGTAGATGAGCGGCGTATCAGTTCGTGGGCACATAGGGTACGAATGCCTCATCTGCGAGTCAACCACGAGGCGTCCCTTTTCCTTCAAGTGCTTGATGATGGCCCTGTCGGCGTCCTTGATGTACATGCCAGCGAAATCACGGACTTTATCGCTATAGATGCCGAGGTCGTTGATGGGGTCAGGGGGCGCACGAGTCTTGTCAATGACGCCGTTCTCAACAGCAACATTGTAGTCATCTTCACCAAAGGCTGGAGATTGGTGAACAATTCCAGTACCGGAGTCGTCGGTAACGTACGTTGCATTCAAGACCCTGAATCCAACGTCTTTGAATTCCTCATAGAAGTAGTCAAATAGGGGCTCATATTTCCAGCCCTCCATCTCTTTCCCCTTTAGTCTCGACACCACCTTATACTTCGCTTTCTTGGGATCCTTGTAGAGGGTTGTCAGTAGCTTCTCTAATAAGATGTAGTTGTGCCCGGACTTCTCGTCGAGTATCTTGACGTATTCGAGCTCTGGATGGGTCGCAAGCGCAAGATTGGTGGGTAGTGTCCACGGCGTCGTGGTCCAGGCTAGAAGACGGGTTGTGGGGTCCGATACTAGAGGAAAACTGAGGACAACCGCTGGATCCGTGACATCCTGGTAGTTCTGGTTTGCTTCGAAATTACTGAGGGCAGTTGTCATGCCTGTCGAATACGGCATGACTCTGTGACCCTGATAGACCATTCCCTTGTCGAACAGCTCCTTGAAAATCCACCACTCGGTCTCCATAAAGCTGGGATCCATTGTCTTGACTACAATTAGTATACAATACTACCGTAGTGTCGCCTAAGGCGGTTGGCAGGTTAAAAAGCTGACCTTGTAATCGTTGTCGAAATCGATCCACCGGCCAAGCCTCTCGATGGTGTGCCGCCACTCTTCACGATATCGCATGACGATGGAGCGACACTCGTGGTTGTAGTTGGCTAGGCCAAACTTCTCGACGGCCTCCTTGCCAGAGAGGTTGAACTTCTTGTCGATCTCGTGCTCGATGGGGATGCCGTGCGTGTCCCAGCCAAAGCGCCGCTCGACGTGGTGGCCCTTCATCGACCAGTATCTGGGGATGATATCTTTGATGGTGGAGGCGAGGAGATGGCCGTAATGCGGCAGACCCGTGGCGAAGGGAGGGCCATCGTAGAAGGTGTATCGAGGCTTATCTTTGGACAGCTCGACCTAGGTTTCTAATGGCATCAGCAGAGCTCTATTCTGCGTATTTCTTTCTATGCTATGCCTTGCCGCTTCGGCCATGTCAAAGAATGGGCGAGCACGCGTGAGCGCAGACTAGACTGACTGACTGACCTGACGCTCGAAGGCTTTGATCTCCCGCCATTTTTCAATGACGGCGACCTCGGCCTTGGGGAAATCGATGGACATTGTGGAAATGGGCCGCCGACAGCAGATGATGTCCCACGAAGGTGCCGGCGATGGAGGTCAGATGTTGTGGCAGAAAAATATACCACACAGCTCTGCAGTTGAGTCACAGTTCCAGATTGTTCTGTCGAGGATAATTCCGACCGCGGGGCAGTTTTCGAGACGCACTAGTCGCGGGGTCTTGTAAGGTACTTTGTACACTGTTTCGAGAAAAATAAGGGTGGTGAGATTGCCCCGCGTACTACCCGATCGGGATTAAATCTCCTGGGTATCTCTCGATTCACTCCACTAACGCTAAGCCTAATTAAAATATCCCAACACGCGTCTAGGGATTAAGAGAACGCGGTCACCCATAGGTAAGTGGGTCTGCCTGTCAGGGCGAGGTCGTGTAAGTTCGACTTGGTAACCTCAAGGACCAACCCCTACCTGTCAAAGCTGCCGTCCAAACTACTAAACTTCCTGCCCCTACTTCGTACAGATACGCTAAACATTACACGATTGAATCAGCCAGTTGCGTTTCCAATTGGTCAAAGAAAAACAAAGTCGAGTCGTCTCCAGTCAAGCTACACAACAGATCCAAGAACAGGAAGAAGATAAGACAAACCTCCCTCAGCCATCGTCGAGAACAGACGGACAGACAGACAGGCAGCTTGAGACTGCACCGAGACCTAGACCGAGACCGAGACCGCGAGCAAAACCAGAACCAAAAATAACAAAAATCAAAACCGGCCAAAACAAAGCAAAGCTGAAGTAAACCAAACCAAACCAACCAAAATCATGGAAGACACCAACCAAGACGACGAAGCGACCCTCGCCCTCGAAACGCCTCTACCCCCCTCGTCCTCGTCCAACGCCTTCATACCGCCCTCAATAGACCACGCCTCGACGCTCGCCGGCGCCTCCTACACATACTTCTCCCCCGTCCCGCCCTCCCTATCCGTAAACCCCTCAGACCCGTCGCGAGGCGTCCCCTGCGTTCTAGGCGTGGACGAGGCGGGCCGCGGGCCCGTTCTAGGCCCAATGGTCTACGGCGTCTTCTACCTCCCCCTCACACATTCCGAACCACTCCTAAAAACAGCCCACCACTTCGACGACTCCAAGGTCCTCACGCCTTCGGTCCGCGAGTCCCTGATGGCGTCTCTCTGCAAAGCCGGCACGGACCTGCACGAGTCCTGCGGTTGGGCTGTATCAAGCCTGTCGGCGCGCGACATCGGCGCGAATATGATGCGCCCGTCGACCTACAACCTCAACGCGCAAGCCATGGACGCCACGGCTGCCTTAGTCCGCGGCGTCCTCGCCCTCGGCGTCAACGTCCGCGAGCTCTACGTCGACACAATCGGCCAGCCGGCCGCCTACCAGCGGCGCCTCGAGCGCCTGTTCCCGACCCTCGCCATCACAGTCGCCAAGAAGGCCGACAGCCTGTACCCCTGCGTCAGCGCCGCCAGCGTCTGCGCAAAGGTCACGCGCGACGCCGCCCTCGGCGTCATCTACGACGCCTGGGCGCGAGAGGACCGGAGGAGGAGGCGTCGGGACCGGGACGGGGACGGGGACGGGGACGTAGACATGGACAAGGACGAGAAGGAGGACAAGGACGAAGAGGAGGAGGAAGATATTCTATTCTGGGGCTCCGGCTACCCCGCCGACGCGCGCTGCGTCGCCTGGCTGAGGCAGAACATGCACCCCGTCTTCGGCTGGGGCCCCGAGTGCAGGTTCAGCTGGGGCACGGCCAAGGACATGCTGGAGGCCAAGGGCGGCGTCAAGGTGGAGTGGCCGGCTGACGACGACGACGACGGGTCCACGAGTCGTGTGACCGATTTCTTCGTCGCCAGTGGCGATGGGGAGAAAGGCGCCGCTGATGAGCTCGGCACGTGGTTCGGCACGCCGGCTGGGCTGGAGGCATTTTGAATCGAATTGATTGATTGATTGATTTTGTACACACTTCTTCTATTTCTTTGCATTATTATGGCGTTTTGGGGACATATATGGTAATGGTATGGTGATGGGTTAGGGCAATCGGATGGTCTAGAATTGAAGCGGTCGTCCTGACGCCCACTTGACATGTCTTTTTTGTACTATATCTCGCATCGTAACCCCACGCATGCATGCTATTCCGAAAACCCACACGTACGTGACACTCGTACCCTCATTAAATATCGTCATCATCTACAGCGGGGCGGGCTTTGGCTTTCCTGCCGCGACTATCCAACGTGTCCACTGTGAAAACTCCGGGTTAGTGATCGCTATTCTGGAAGTCATCTTGCTGTGTTTTAGATATCATGAGAGCATTCAGAAAACGATGAAAGGCCGAAGGAAGGCCTCGGCTATTCCGAGCTGGGAGGAAAGCGAGAGGAAATGAATAAATATATGTAACTTACGGCTGATGGAGTCGCTGTCCCGAGGAGGCAATGCGATGGCCTGGCGCGCCGTCTCATTGTTCTCCAGAAACTCCCGGAGCTTCTGCTTTCCAATCTCAATGGCTTGGTTCCAAGCCGCACTGGACATCTGCATCATCGGACCTAGCAGATTCAGGTTGTACGCGACATAGGTTCCACCAGCTATGATGATGAGAAGCAGGAAGAGTATAGGGTTGCGCAAGACTAGATAGCGTTAGTATTATCAACGAAAGGCGAACGTATGGTCGGCCTGGTCGTTCCGACTCACCTGTGAGTAGCTCGTTCCATCCGAGAGCCAACAGGATTCCATAGAAATACAGCGGTACTTGAGAAACGCCGCCAATAGCACTTCGCTTAGCCTCGACGTAAACGCCATCGGCCATCTTCTTAAATCGAACAACTAGATCTTGCCGCTTCGCTTCGCCCAAAATCGTCATTTCCTCTTCAAGGCTCTTGC
Source organism: Nemania sp. NC0429 (assembly GCA_022578495.1). Classification (NCBI taxonomy): domain Eukaryota; kingdom Fungi; phylum Ascomycota; class Sordariomycetes; order Xylariales; family Xylariaceae; genus Nemania; species Nemania sp. NC0429. Next base: position 133,462 of record MU392257.1, read on the forward strand.
CATCCTCCTCATCAACACCGCCAATCGGGGTTAAATCGTCTTCGTCCTCGGGTTCCGCCCCAGCAGGTTGAAGGCCAATAAAGGTGGGTAAGTCGGGTGGACTATAGGTAGTAGAGAGTCGAAACCGAGACAGGAGGGGGATGAGAGTAAGCGTTGACTCCCGTGCACGGGTATAGATGCCCTCAATGTCGTCTGCGGGCCGCCATATCCGCGGGACCCCAGCTTCATCGTATCTAAACTTATCCTCGAAATTCTCGCGGAGCTTGAGCAGGATGTTCCCCTCCATGACCTCTTCATCAACCCTCTCTCTCAATGCGACCCAGCTCTTGCGTCGGAGACGCCAAAGCCCAACCTCGACTTCGGCCTCGCTTGCCTCAAAGCTCTTCGCCCGATCTGTAAAGCGGCTTTCGGCTTCCTTGACGATGGAGGCGAACACATTCCATATGCGATCCCACAAATCTTTCTCCGTGGGTGGTTTTTCCCCTTCCTCCGGGGCGCCCAACCCGCCTCTTCCAGTCCCGAGTTTGTTGAATTCAAGACCCACAGCATCGCCCAGTCGTGACTTGACCCATCGTTCAACACGTGTAGCAAGTCTTCGCATCTCCTCTTTCCGCAAGCGAGCACTAACCTCGTCGAGTTCCTTCTCGAAGAGGGTGAGCTGTGACTGGAAATCGGTCCACGCAACGCCTGGAATGACCAGATTCCGCACCTCTGTCCCGAACCGGTCCAAGCACTTGGACTTTTCCGTACTAACGATCTCTGCAAATTCATAAGCCGCTCCAGATTTCTGGCCGGCTTTCACAGCACCAGATACGGCGTCACTAAAGAGGGCTGCTCCGGATTTGTGTGCCGCCGTGAGCTGTCCCTGATACAGGGCCTTGAGTCGCTGATCGATCTTGCCTTCAAGCTCCATGCGTTTTCGTGCATAGACCGCTTTGTGATATCTACCAGCCTGCGTTTGGAATGCCCTAACACATTTTTCTCTGGTTTGTTTTCCGGTCTCGCCAAGGTCGGCCAGAACAAGTGGTCTGCCGATGCGAGAAGCCTCGGCTTGCTGTTCTTCAAGTGGCCCGATGGCGGCGTCGAACGACGTCAAGACCTCTCGAGAAATCTCGTCACAACGGAACTGCGCTAGGAGTTCCTGTTGTGTAGGTAAGTCGAGGTCCTTGTTGTTCACAATCTGGTCCCAGACACCTTCGGCGTAGACGGAGAAACCGTCGGCAGGAATCCTTCGATGATATTCCGGTAGGAAGACCCCACCCTCAAGTTCTTGGTCGCTACGGCCTTGTTGCGTTTTGGAACTACGGCTGCCAGTTACGAATCGATTCCCCAACTTCCTCACGTCCTCTACGAATTTGTCAGGTTGTAGTATCTTGTGTGGTAGTGCGGCGAAAGCGAAATCAAAGTAATCCTCGATGCGAGAATTTTCTAGACCCTGAGGCTTGGATATAGACGACCACATTTTCGACAGGTCCTGGACCAGGGTGTTCCGAAGGTTGGCAAGCGGCGTGTTGCCGATGTGGTCACGAATTACGAAGAATAGCAGAGACCTCGGAGTGGACCTGAGAGGGGTGTCAGCGGCTCAACTCGACATGTTGTCTGTTCATCTGTTCGTCTCTTTGGAAACGTACTGTCGGTCTTTAAGGAAGAGTTGTAGATTGACCTCGAATACGGTCTTGAGCAACCCCATGTTGGCACCTTGGTATAAGCCGACCTGGTGTTCCCAGATATTGACGATCAGGACCTCGCTGGTGGCCAGGGCGAACAATGCGCTCTTCCTCTCAAAATCCTGGTCCTCGCCACGTTCACGCCCGTCTGTGCCTTCGACATCCATGACGAGGATGTTCTCGGCCATGGAGGCGGTGTTGTTCTTAGACATCCATATTCCCTTAGTAGTCTGACGGCGCTCCGTCTCGGACATGACGTTGAAATCGGTGCCGAAGAGGTGATTGAGCAGCGTGGACTTTCCGGTGGACTGGGACCCGAAGACGGATATGAGGTGGTAGTTGAAGCCGGCGTCGGCCACTTCGGTGGCCAGTAGATACGAACTCAGGTCGGAGCTGCGGGTTGTCGCATACGGACGAGGTCAGCAGGAGAACAGACGGAGAGGCAATCAATCGGAGGGCATCGCATCGCACTTGAACTCCTTGTCCTCGTCAATGACTTGGACGCCATGTCCATGCTGCGCCTTGGTCGGCGCATGGCCGACGGCAGCGGAATGGCCATTCATTTTCGCGGCGGCTCGGAACAGCGATTCGGGAAGGACGGGTCGAATAGCTTAGAGAATGATGAGGACAGCTGTTGCCATCGCAGAGACGGGTATCGGATGCGCAGGCTCGGAGACGCAGCAGAAGCTCTTCTCCGGAGTGGAAAAGCTGAGGTGGCTTGGGAGGCTTGAATTATCTAGAATATGCACAATTAACAGTGTTCAATCGAAGAAGAAGTATATTCGTAGATAGTACACAGAACAAGCGAGGTCAGGACAATCCCCCTGTTGGTGTGGTAGAATGCGTCGGACTGGGACGGGCAATGTGGCTTACTCCTTACTACCCTGCACTGTACACTGTGCCGGGTACTTATTTACACGAGCTTTTCTCACGTATGCACGAGGTACAGCACAGTAGGTACACAGTTCATGCGAACACCTGCTTCCTTTATCGAGGCAGCTGTCAAGGTCGTTGATGACGGACGGCATCGTCATAAGGTACACATGCCACATGAGCAGTGGCCATGAGCATGATGTCAACAGGTGACCCAATCTTTTTTACCCACGTCAAACCTCATGACAGCTTTCGGGAGCTTCGTAGGTAGTACGAAGGTACACGCCATTGCTTTCTACATAGGCCGACGTACGAAGTACCTAAGTTGTCTATGAAATGGCAACTTTGAGTCGTAGTCGAGTTTTTACTTACTTATACGAAGTGCCTAACGAGTCGGAAGGCTGCCGACCACTCAAGCGAGTTTTTTATTTTATTTTTATTTTATTGGTTATTTAGGGTTTCTTATTTCTTTGCCCCCTGTTTCTGTTTATTTTGTTTCTCCTACTCATGAACTTTCCCATAAGTTTATTCTGTTGCTATGCGGTACCTGCATATGAAATGTTATGTCCCATTCTACGCGCAATAAACAAAGTAAAAAGAAAAGAAACAAACAACGAAAAACCACGTTTTGCTTGCGTCCAAGTAAAGTTTATTCCGACTTCAAACCTCATATTTCCTGAGAGAATGCGAGCATGCCACTCAAAATATCTGCTATGAACCTCACTCTCATCAATACTGGCGGGGAACAAATGAAGCAGATGAATACAAACATCGTTTGTTCTCAAAGGCAGTGGCATAAATATATATGTAGTAATTAATAACATGAGCCCACACATCGGAGGATGTAACAGGATAGGTATGGTATCATCCAGCCACATCGGGCCAAAAATCCTCGACTCCCGACATTCACTCAGTGCCATGCCTAGGTGCTCTACTCTGTGGATGAGCACAAGAGTGATAGTGATGGCAGTCGTCTCGCCCCCTTCGCGGCCCATCCGATATGGCACAGGTCAAACAGTTCAAACGAGCACAAACCCCTTCTCCCCCTTTCCCCCCCTTTCACCGCCGATTTCCCTAGAAGATGGTCGAGCCATCCAAAACGCCCAAGACTCCAATACAAATGCCGGCCACCAAATCCGCTCTCGTAATCCGATTCATGCGTACAAGATAGGTCGCCCTACTGAATTTCACAACCCCTTGATCCGCCCTTTTATTCCATGGTATCTTTTACTCAAAGCACTGACGCCGCATGGTAGTTCTAGTAGTATACACTGGTTTGTGGCCCCTCCACGTTGGAGTGAAGTCGGTCGGCTAAAGGAGGGGCCCGTTAAGCGTGTCGATCGACTGTTTTCTGAGGTTTGTAATCCGGAATCTCGTCAAACCATCCCGCCGGCTCGTTGTATTTATATGCGTGAAACTCGATGCCGTATGGTTTCGGCTCTATGGCGTAGACCACTCCAAGAGGCATGTCGAGGTCCGCAATATCATCCCTTGTAAGATCCATAAAGTATGCCATGAGGACTCGGCAGACTGATCGATGGCCGATAATGACGAGGTGGTCTTTGATCCGCTCGATTTCGCGAACCATATCTCTAAGTCGACTGATCACCTGTAGATATCCTTCTCCGCCCACTCCGGGATAGACGTAGTGGAGCTTGTCCATTTGACGTTTGTTGTATTCGTCTGTATGATCATGGGCAATTTCATCGTAAGTCATGCCCTCAAACTTTCCCGCATTGAGCTCGTTGAGCATTTCCCAGTGCTTCACGTCGTAATCCTCGTCGGCCTCGAAGTGCTGTGCCGTTTCAATGCTACGAGTTAGCATAGACGTCCACACGCAAGTGTTCTTTTCATCGAGTTCCTCGTTGATTTCCGGATAAGGCGGTGACTGATCGCCAGGATGGGGTGGGAAAGAGGATTGCGCAATTTTGTCCTTCTGCTCGATCAGCCACTCTTTCCGCTTCTGGGTGATGAATTCGTAGAGGACGTGGCTGTACACATGGCCTCGGTCTGTCAGCTCTGAATTGCCTCCAATTTTACCCAGCTTATTATCGATAGATTGGCCGTGACGCGTGATCCAAATCTGTCTTGGGGATAAATTGAAAGATGAGAGGTATGTAGAGATCCCGGTACTAAGGAACCCTTCCAATCCGAAGTGGGTAAGCTTCTTCCCGACATCAATCATCTACTTTGCTGTTAGTCGTTGGCGGAAATACGGCGAAGTTCTGACTCTTACCTTGATGTACTGCATCCCATGGTCTTCTTCGTAATCGCCCAAAGGGACATACGCACTTTCGTACGCCTTGACTCGCTCTTTAAAGTCTGCTAGAGACTTGACGGGGTCTTTGTCCCTGTAGTCAGGGCCGGACAATTTCAGACGCATATTTGCCTCCAGAAGCTAACATGTGTCAGTATGCGATAATAAAAATGAAGAAAAAAAAAAGCTGGATGCGTACCTGAGGATTCTTGCAAACGCTCTCGATGAATAAAATTCCGAGCTTCGGCTCACGGGCTTTAATATGATCGAAAACGTGCTGTCGACGTTCAATCGTACTATTTGTCGCGTCAAGAATCCCAATCGATCCGCCGCCACATAGTAGATAATTCAGTAGTTCATCCAAGGTGTCAATCGCCATTTCTTCTCGGAGCTTATAAGCCTCTGAATTTTTGGGATCAAAGAATTTGGCCGATTGATCAACAAGCGCTGAATGTTCCTGGCTAGGTGATGAGACTGTATGAGAATTCGACTGTACTCTCTTCAAAGAGCCGGTTCTGGCGTCTGTCGGCGTGTCCATTGGGGTCCCTGGGCTCGACTTGGTCGGGGATAACACATTGGCCTTGATGCGGCGGCGGTTGCCGACGTTGAAGATGGCGGTGTTGTGTTGCTGCCAAGACAGATATCTCCGCAGCTTCCTGGTGATATAAGATTTGCCTCGGGCTGGGAGGCCCACCATGACTATAACCAACTTTGCAGCGACATCCCGGTCGGCGATTCTTCCATCGGGCGAGACGAGAGACCGGGTCATACCCGGAATGCTGAGAGTGGTTGCATGTGGGCGTACTCGTGGCGTTGCGGAGCCTGAGTTCTGCCGAATAGGAGGTCTGCAAAATACAAGTGTCAGTAGCCAGCCGAGACAAGCGATTGCCAAATAAAAGTTTCAGAACTACAGGCACTCACATTCTAGGTGATGTAGGAGCTGTCGAAGATATGCTCTTGGAGTATGGCGAGTTGTCCACAGAAGGCTGTCGCACAGGGATAATGGCGGTATTTGATCCCTCGTTGTTGTTATTGTTGTTGTTGATGGCCCGCAGCGCCTTGGCCAAGGAGGAAGGGTTCGTTGAGGTATCAAACGTGTACGGAAGGGCAGGTAACGGCATGATGTCAGTGTCAAGAAGTGGGAACTTGGAGGTCATGATGCCGTCGCCATCCGGGAACGTCGGCGTAGGTGGCGATGCGCTGCCATCATTAGACGTAGTGGCAGCGGTCTCGGAACTCTTGGCGACCTGCTGCCGGGGTGCCGGGAGCTGGGACAGCAGCTGTGGCGGCGGCAGAGATCGTGGGATGGAGGACGGGTCGACGTTCGAAGTTGCGACGAGTCGCCGATTCGTCATTGCCACTATGGCGAGGGTGGACAGGCAAGACACGTTGCGAGCGAGGCGGAATTCTGTTGCAATTGCGAAGCACGTGTTAATACAGCAGCAGGCGCGAGACAGTGACGTGCCGATGATCGGGGGTTGAGGATGCCGGTCAAAGCGATGCGGAGCGTGGGAACAGGATGCAATTGTTGTGTGTAGAGGAGCAGGAGTTGGGGCAGGATGAAGAGGAAGACAACAAAAGGCTCTCGGATGGGCACCGCCCTAGGAAAGTTGACTTTGTGTTGAGATGAGGTGAAGCTAAAGGTATTAGGAGATGGAAAAAGACTCTAGGTCGAAGCAAGGCAAAGCATAAAACTCACCAGCTCTGATGGTGGTAGTGGTTGTAGCGCGATGCGAGGTGCTGACGGGCCCTGCAAGTGGCAGCGCCGGTTGCGCAATAAGTGGGCCGGAAGCTACTTTGGGATGAGGAGTCATGGTGTCCATGACGGTATCCAGGGGTCTCGAAAGCATGATGGGGTACGAGTATCTCTGGGACCAGGGCCTAAGTGGCAGGGCTTAACCTTTCCAGGGATAGGCCACTTCAACTAGGGACTGTGGAGTGCAGGCTTCGGTGGTGCGTGCACATGTGCTGCAGCAACGGGTGGGGTGCGCTGTGGCGTGCGCTTATCCAGGAAGCACCTAGCGTGCCTAGATACCCAGGGACAATATGCACGGCTACTGCAGCTAGCAGCGGGATTCGAGTACCTCTGTACTTTGTACCTAGTACTTCTCTCTACCAACTGGCAGGCACTGGATGATGGGGCTATGTCTCCTTCGATCAGATAGGTACCTAGGATACTTCTAACGTGGTACTGCAGGAAGTGCTGCAGGAGGTGCTGCAGAAGCCACCTGCGCTAGCTGCAGTACGAGCACAGATATCTACCTAGGTAAGTACCTGAGGTACACAGAACAGGCGCTCTTGTGACTTCTTGGTAGCAACCGATCCGATGGAGGGCCCGGGCTATTCTGGGTAGGTGCGCAGGTGCCGTAGGGAGTCGCTTACGGCCTGCTAATGTCCCCAAGTACCTGGTGCCTACTTGGTACTGCAAGTGACCTTCTTCTGCTGATAAAACCGGCGGATTGGGATCGGACGAGACGTGCGAACGTGCAAGGCGGGACAAGTTGCGATTGGTAGAAACCCAAGTACCCACAGTCCAAACTTTACCAAAGACAATAACCGTAGGTACGGGACTCGAGTAAGGTAGGAGAGGTGGGAGTAAGATTAGTAGGAGAGAGGAAAGGAGTGCAAGTTAGAGAGAACCGAAGGCCGGGACCGTGTCTCAAAAAGAGAAACAGAAGCTGAGCAGCAGTTGTGTTTGTGCGGTTCACGTCATCTCTGTCCGCCTGGGAGGTTTCCTTGATTGCTAATATGGCCTCACGCTCATATGGTGGCCGTGACTAGCATGAGGATTGGTACGCCGCCAAATCTGATGACTCTCGTATGAGATCGATCACGTCGGTGCACGGGGCGGAGTCAACCAGATGAAGTGATGTTGGAAGATACCGGTATCAGAAGGAATAGTGAGAACCAGTTGGGGGTTGGTGATGCCTCAACTATTCAACAGCTAAATAATCAAACAGCGAAGCACCAAGAAGCAATGGGAGCACAACTTGGAACAACGCTCATAGCCGATAGCAAAGGCCCGGCGGTGTCTTGACTTAATATGCCGTAAGAGCTCTTGGCCCGAGATCTGTTTCGCCAAGTCGGAGGCAATGCTGGTGACAGCGGATGACAGCAAATTAGTTATAGTAGGCAGACGTAACCTGAGAGCAGCGCCCAGCCGACAATCAACTTGGCAGGCAAACCGCAAACCAGGGCCCGGACAGCGAAGTCCCAGACCTATATACGCATTCTGGGCAACCTGCCTACACGGCATGCAGAAGAAGCCACGAGATGAGGCTTTTTGGCTTCGAAAGAAAAGCCCGCAGCATCCCCCGTCCCCCGTCCCCCGTTCCCCATCCCTCACAGCAGTCCAGATCGAGGGGGCAGACGTATACTACACTAACTTACAAGATGCATGTCAGATACCTACACTACCTCCCCTGCCTTGCTTGCCTCTCCATCTTTCTCCCCGCATATCCAGACATGGACACCTGTTTTCAAGGACATACCTGATATAGATAGGTAAGGATTCGTCGCTCGCATCTTCTCGAATGCACACATACACCAGGTAAGGATAGGTAGGTATTCACACCCCACCAATAACTGGCTACACTATCTCAGGTTGGTTAGAATACATAGGTAGTGTGTAGTAGGAGCTCTTTTCCCTCCCCCGTGACCACCTCTGCATCCCATGATTGACTGAGAGAGAACAAGACGTGCTACGCAAACCGCCTTGGGAGAGTTGGTCTGCACGACATGCTTGTCTGTAGAATCCGCACACCTCCTCTTCCAGCAAGCCCGCCCGCTGGCTGTATCTATCCAGGGACGACGTTCGTCGGACTTCTATTCGGACATTTCGGTCACACGCCCAGCTTGGCTGTGCTTCCACTGCGTGTCCTCTTCTGCCTACCTATCACCTCTACCGCCTCAACATCTCCTCTATCCATCTAGATATATAAGACAAGGTCTTGTCCGTCTGGGCGCTACGACGCCGAGACGGTAGTATACGGCTGAGGCGGCACAGGGGCTTTGCAAATCAGTCTTGGCCCGCCTACCTGGCAGAAGACGGGTCGTAAGGGACAGCGCAGAAAGGCAGTGCCCAGACGGCGCCTACACGCGTGTTATTTGGATTGCTATTAAGGGTATTGTGATGTGTCCCGAGAAGTGAGGCTGGGAGGTGCGTCATCAGCGATCAATCTCCGCCTCCGCTTCCGCCTTCTCCGGTCTTCTCCAAAATAAACCAACGCCCTGGTTCAACGCAAAGAGGTTGCCAGTCTGAGGTCAGCACATAAGCCGGCCTTGAAAGCTGGTGCTACCGTACCGTGTCCTCGGCTTATCTATGACCGCATCGTATGCCACCTGAGGACCGACGAGGTAGAACGTCTGGTATCTCGCTGCGCCGAACCATGCCATGTGTGGACATACCTTTGTAAAGCAATGAATATATGCATAGCATAGGTATAGATAGATACCTAGGGGACAGAAAAGACTTGCCCCGTTCATTGAACTACAAGACCTAAACTACACCATTATACGGGTAGACGCTTACTCAATCGGGTCTGTGGGATCTGGGAGATATGATCTCACTCTTTCACTCCTTATTGACTAAGCCTATATGCCTTACCATCGTTTGTTTAGGTGGGCATCGTGGAAAGGATGTATGGTATCACCGGCTGGGCAATGGGGGAGGATGAAGGGGAAATACCCACCCAGCAGCCAAACATTAGCACACGTGGCTTGGCGCAATAGCAGCATTCGTCACGACCAAGACAGAGCCACGGTGGAGCTTTGTGCGGTATTTCTGGGCGCATGGAGGTGGTGGCATGTCTATAAATCGTAGGTAGGCAGAGTTGGGTAGTAGGGATTTGGGGTGGTGTAAAGGCGGACAGATACTCAACAGAGGAGAGGGAGAAGGAGAGAGAGGGAAGCCAGGTATTGGTTCGATCGAGGTGGCATAAGGCTCCCATGATGAGCCGCTTTCGGGACACCCTCACCTGCGATAAACATGAAGGATGAGGTTAGGTTAGATGATAAGCTTTTCGCTGATACCATGATATTACCTACTTCGTACTCGGGAATCTGAGTATCTCAAGCAAAGTCCCGCTGGATAAGGCCTACCTACCGTATGAGCACTGGTTGATGAAATACCCTAGCTGCAACACGCCGCCACATTTATAATCTATGCCGCCGCTAGACCGAATGTTTGGAAGAGCAGCAGAAGCAGCTGCGAATCGGGGGCTCCCCTACCCAGGCTGAGGGATTTCCCACTGCTTGTTACCTTTTACCAAGTCCGCATATGCATCCTGTAGCCTGTAGCCTGTATGTAAGGTAGGTAGCCTGTAAGTGCCAGGTAAGGAGTAGGTAAAGTACCTAGGTAGCGAGAGAAGGTACGACGAGATGGGAAGGTTTTACCTTGTTGTTCCCAATTGAGATGGTTTAAGGTTTAGCCCAGGCTAGGCCTGGCAAGCCTTCCCCAATTTTGCAAAATCTACGAAGGCCCGGGCCAGAATTGATGAGTGGTTTTAGACCGTAATAAACCCGTATTATCCAATGCTCCGCTAAACAGTCTTGCTCTTTCACGGCTGACTTGCTCCTAAGTTGGCCTCTATCGAGGAGTTGGTTTACTGGTAAAAGAGAGCACAAGTGAATTTTTGTTAATTTGCAAGTAATTAGGTACCTAGGTAGACATCTCCAGTACTAACGTAATACAGTGGCTCTTTACTTCATACTGCAAGGTGACAACTTCAAGACCACCCCATTTGAGACCAGGTTGATTAGCCTTGTAGCTCATCACGGCGAGGACAATCTTGTTCATGCTAAGTAGTCTCAGCCGTGCAGATCACAGAGAGGAATGCATGCTTTGTGTCAAAGAATACTCTAATCCCGCATCAGTCTGACCTAGTGAGGCGGTTATGTGCTCAAAATACAAGGGTCCGGAGCAAAAGATCAAACACAGTTCTTCAAAGTTAGTCTATCACTGCCCCTAGAGTGTCATCCTATTATTATCAACTTAACCAAAGGATGGCTTCCAATAAACAACGCATTCATCAAAGTACATACAGAAGACATTATTAGAATTAGTAGGGTTCCTCAATATCATCACCTAGAGCAACTCTTCCAAAAGGGTTGTTTGTAAACAAGGAAACCATCAATCAAGGTTGAAGGTATGGCGTTGCTGAGATCAAACCGTCAACAAACGGTTTGGGAGACTGTTTCTTACCATGCGCAAGACCATGCGCAAATGCTGCTGCCCGCTGCAGTCACCTGACTAGAGGAGCCAAGCCCGAGTCAGATACCCCCACCTATGATCCAGGCTATCCCATACCTCCTACTCAAGCTGCCTATGAAACTCTTAAGCTCATGTCAGATAATCACATTGGATGCTCGCCTAAGCTCTGTGCCTAATACCTAAAGCTCTTCTAAGCCTGTGGGTAAATGATCTGCAAAACGACTCATACCTAAGTCATTGGAGTAACTCGATATTACCTACAGATTTCTATGTAGATCAAGACTTGCCGCTTCTAAGTGAGAATCAGGACTGGGTAGGTCATGTTAGTGTATCTGGCAGGGAGGGGTTGAATGTATATATTCACGAGTCTGCACGAGGTACACTTCTTCGTAGACATGCGAAACGGAGTAGGCTTAGCGTGCTCCCTGCTGGCACTTTTGCTTCGGCTCGGACAAATTCCATTATGTACGTATGTTTCATCCCGAAGTAGCTTATTCCATGTCTCCGATGTCGGAGTTGACGGACGGTATCTCAAAATCAACCTCACAGACCACACCTACATCTACCTAGGCAATGGCTAGGTCGTATGCCTCGCTTGTCGCGTTTTGACATTTCTCTTATCTTTGAGCTAGGTACCTACTGTACAGGCTACTATCTGTGGTTCTCAACACCTCCTTTGCACAGTCCAGACCGACAGTTTACCAGTAATTTTATAATGCCTGCTCGTTGTCATTCACCCCTTTATTGTTATTGGAGGCTCTACCTAGTCAAGATAAACTATCCTAGATCTAATGCTGATGGATTTCTTCTATGGTAGGTATCATAATCGCAATAAAACAGATGCCCGGCATTTAGCACCGCAAGGTGCAACTTCGTATCAGTATTCGTATACCTATTATAGAGCTTCGCTGTCCAGGGGAATGTATTAGTGTAAGTAGGTAGTTACTTAACACCTAGCAGGTTGATACGTAAAGTACATACTAACCTAGTGCAGTGTACCCCCAAAGAACTGACAGGGCTAAGACTACCGTCGTATTGTGGTCTAAACCCTTCTTAGAATAGACTACCCGGCTAGGGGGTTCCGAGCGGGCATTAGGTTTGGCTCCCGGGGTCCGGGGGTATGTGCGCGTTGACGGAAAGTACTTGCATCTCTCTCTCTGGCTGGGACCTCGAGGTGGTACACTGGTAGTGTACCTAGAGGCTTACGGAGTTTCTGGGGCGGCAGAGTGAGACCTACCTACCTCGTAGAAAGAACGAGGGAGGTTGCACCAGTTTGTACAACGGGGGTTAGTTGTGAGATGGCCGAGGGCCTTATTTACTTGTGGTAATATCAGTCTATCTACCACGACGTGGATGTATAAAAGGGCTCGATTCCTGAACACACTTGTCTCAAATGTTTACGGCAGCCTGGCCTATCTTTTCCTCAGCTCAGTTTCCATCTGACGAAAGCAAATGTTCGTCGAATTCCCTCTCTTTCTAGCCCCCAACACTTAAGCCCTCTTGCACCTCGGTGTAAGAAAAGGACATCTCCCTATTTGCTGTTTCTTGCAACGAGAGGGAGTGGCGTCTGCCCTCGCCCCTAAGCAAATGCTACGATAAAGTCATGACTAGCCAGTAAGATTTCAGAATATACGCTTTTTCTAGCCAACAACTCGTTTGAGGCAAGCCCAGACGTTCCCCAGCCCTACTCTCAAGATACGCTCAAACTCTCCGTGGGGAACCTCTACGTCGCCGCAACCGTTGATGAACGGAACCCGTAAATCTCCTCTTATTTGCGCCTGCTGTGAGGCCGTGTCTCCCTACCGAGCTGTTGACAGGTGACTGCAGCTCTTGCAACGCCCTTTATCAAAGATTTTTAACCCGCGACAGCGCACGCAGTAGTAGCGAGTGCTTGAATAGGTAATATGCCAACTGCGTGAAGCTCGGATGAATCCTCGCCTTCCACGTGTAATACTGGCTAAGGTAGTGAACTTGAAGGCCGTTTTTTACAACTATTTCTAGCAATCTCTAATAAGAAGCCACCTCGCCCAACTTGCTTGTTAATGAAAGGTTGGCCCGACAGGGCGACTGTCAAGTGCAAAATAACATCCACGCCGCTATAGATGATGACATCACGAAGTTGGGAAATGGGTGTCTGAGAGATCGAGGCCAGGCGTCGTCGCGAGAGTTGGGGTAGTTCCGTACCTAATTTCAGAAAAGATGCAGTGATGGGCGCGAATATAGTTTTCCGCTCGATAACATAATTGAGATCAGAGTAATTAGTCAAAAGCCACTTGATGGGCTTGCATCGCTGAGGTCGTACACAGACCTGTCAAAGTCGCGCAAAATTGCACCCCGGGAAGAGAGATTTTCAGCTGGATCATCATTAACTATCAAGTGACCGACGAACTAAATGGAATCCCAGCTGGGCTGTTATTCCGTGCTGACCCGGCTAGGTATCACTCTTTGAAGTGTAAGGTATTATAGAAGCAATTGCAGACAGTCAAGCGTCCGACTCGACAACGTTCTACTTTTGTCCGTATCGGTATTAGCTGTAGTTCCGTCTCGCGACACAAGTTGCAATAGTGGCTTTCCGTCCCCTCGGTAGCACCCACTTTATATTATACACTTGATAGTATAGGTTAGCAAGAGTTACAATGCCCATTTCCTAGCGCCTTGGGAGTGCTCCGGCTTGGGGCGGACTGATAATTGCAAGTCTTTCAAGCCCTCCTAGTGTGGTGCCGTCATGTCAGATATCATGGCCTTTAGGCGTTGAGCCCAATAACTTTATAGAACAGAGTTACAATTGCAACTATAGCCATGCAATTGGGCACTAAGTATTAGATTCCAAAGTAAACTATGCTCTGATTTTTAACAAAAGAGTTATAACCAAGTGAAATGAAAGTCATCTATCATTAGTATTTGTTTTTAGCTTGCTTTTCAATAATATCACTTTTTTAGATATCTTTTCTAAGCGGATCTCTATTGCGAACTAGCATCTTCAACCTTCCTCTTGATTCTGTCTGGACCTTGTTGCTCCACGTCTCGATTCAGCGCCGCACGCATTGGATACCTAGGTCTAAACCTCTCTCAATTTACACCCTGTTACAGGGTAACGGCCCCTATTTCCTGTAGGTAAATTTACCTATCTACTCAGAATCCGGAGTAACCCTGAAATACCAAAACCCTCCGTCACTAACCCTGTGGTTCCCTATCTAGGTAAATAGCCCCTTTAAGCGTTAATCATCGGCCTGGGTTATTGCAACGACAGGTCTACAGATACCTAGACCCTCGGAATAAGGAAAAGACTAGAAGGGAAACTTAATGCGAAGTCTCACCAGGAATCTATACATTTATATATGTGGGAAATAGTGTATTCAAACACCGTACTGCGGCGCTTCTTTCCATTATATTCTCCTTAGGGCCATGCGTCATCAATGATCCTCTTTGCCGGATCTCCAGCCCCTATCACAAACGAGCCGTATTCATGCGAGATGGGAGTTGTTAAAACATGCTTTTTTCTGATGGCACCGATCACCGCCGTCGCGACCCGCACGCCCAGAGGCTCCAACTCAGCCCCTAGGACGGACGTCAGAGAGCTGCTTGACGGCCGTTTTCGATGTGCTATAGATGCGTGAGTAGACCCGTGGGAGGATTATTCAGCGACCCAATCATACTCGATGTAGGAAACGGGGATAAAACGGGGGACGGTCCGACGAGAGAGGACAAGGGGCGATGCGGTTTCGTACCTCCCCATGCTATCGCAAGGTTCCAGACAGCGAAGCTATGGTTCAGAAGAATGCCCTTAGACTTGATCACCATGAACATAAACGCCTGTGTAACGGCGAGGACGCCCCAGAAGTTGACGTCGAAGAAAGTCGTTCCCCTCATTGACGTCGATGTCCAAGGGCGGCATGAGAGAGTCGCGACTAGCGTTGTTGAAGAGGGGATCGAGTGTGCCGCCGGCCGGTGCCTGGACTTGGCTGGCGCACAGCTTGATCGAGGGAGGCGTCGGACGTCACGTCAAGCACTAAGATGCCCACATTACAGAGGCTCCTTCAAGTAAGGAGTGATATATACACATGAACAACCCACCTAGACGGGTCTCTTCATCATGACAGCAATGCCCGCAGGACTGGGAATCTGGGATCAAGGATTGATTCTCCTGTCTCCTGGGGGGGGGGGGGGGGGGGGGGGGGGGGGGGGGGGGGGGGGGGGGGGGGGGGGGGGGGGGGGGGGGGGGGGGGGGGGGGGGGGGGGGGGGGGGG
>MU392258.1:0-145970 GCA_022578495.1 Nemania sp. NC0429
CTCCCGCCGCCCCCCCCCCCCCCACCCACCCCCCCCCCCCCCCCACCCCTCCCCCCCCCCCCCCCCCCCGCCCCCCCCCCCCCCCCCCCCCCCCCCCCCCCCCCCCCCACGTGGTAAAACTACTACTACAAAAACCCATCCTCGTTAATGCTCTTCTTTCTGAAAAATACCCCCAAGTTCTCCATCTGGTTCTGCATGAACGTGAACCTCCTGCCGCTCGCGTTCGGCATGCTGGGTCCGACCTACGGCCTAGGGCTCCGGGACTGCGCGCTCATCATCCTCTTCTTCGCGCTGCCGACGGCGGCGGTGCCGGCGTACCTGGGCGTGCTGGGTCCCAAGACGGGCTTGCGCCAGATGATCCAGGCGCGCTTCAGCTTCGGGCGCTACGGCGTCTCGGTGCCCGTGGTCCTGAACCTCGCCACGCTGGTCGGGTTCTGCATCATCAACTGCGTCATCGGCGGCCAGTGCCTGTCGGCCGTGTCCGGGGGCTCGCTGACGCCCGTCGTCGGCATCGTCGTCATCGGCGTCCTGGCCCTGCTCATCTCGTTCTGCGGGTACGACGTCCTCCACCGCTACGAGCGCTACGGCTGGATCCCGGCCCTGATCGCCATCGTCATCACGACGGGGTACGGCGGCTCGCTCCTCCATAAGCAGGCCGCCCCGGCCCCGGCTGCCACGCCCGCCGGCGTCCTGTCGTTTGGCATGATCATCGCTTCCTACATGGTTCCCTACGCGACGATGGCGTCGGACTTCACGACGTATCTGAACCCCAAATTCCCGAGGTGAGTGAGTCGGCGTAATAGGGGATGGATGGAATTATCGTTCCTTTTTTTTAAAACACCTCGCATGCTCACCAATAATTATGATATGACATGATAAAAGCGGGCGGCTCTTCCTCTACGCCTTCGCCGGCCTCGTCCTCCCAGCCATCCCCCTCCTGGTCCTCGGCGCGGCCATCGGAGGCGCCATCGCATCCGTCCCGGCCTGGGAAGAGGGCTACGCGACCAACGCCGTCGGCGGCGTCCTCGCGGCCATGCTGGCGCCCGCGGGGGGCTTCGGCAAGTTCATCGTCGTGCTCCTGTCGCTCACGCTCCTCGGTAACATCGCGGCGACGACGTACTCGGTGACGCTCAACTTCCAGGTCCTGGCGCCGCAGCTCGTGCGCGTGCCGCGCTACGTCTTCGCCCTCGTCGTCACGGCCGTCGTCATCCCCGTCTCCGTCCGCGCCGCCGCCGACTTCTTCCTCAACCTCCAGTACTTCGTCGCCCTGATCGCGTACTGGTCCGCCGCCTTCGTCGCCGTCGTCCTCGTCGAGCACCTCGTCTTCCGCCGCGGCCGCTACGAGTCGTACGGCCTCGACGAATGGGACGCGGCCGACCGCCTGCCCTGGGGCGCCGCCGCCCTGGCCGCCTCCGTGCTGAGCTTCGCCCTCGTCGTCCCGAGCGTCGCACAGGTCTGGTTCACCGGGCCCATCGCCAGGACCACCGGCGACATCGGGTTTGAGCTGGCGTTTGTGGTCACCGCTCTCCTCTACCTGCCTTTCCGGTCTTTGGAAAAGAGGCTGTGTAAGCGTTGAAAGTTTACGGGTCTTGTGCTTCCCTCGTTTCTTTCGTCTCCTTGATGAAAACGACAGCTGTTCGTACTACTAAGAGTCAGCGCGCAATTTATGATTATGAGTCTGTGCACTTCTCGGACTGCGTCGTTCGCCTCGCCTCAATCACTGCAAACTTTCTCCGTTATTGAAATTCCTCCTCTGATTCGGGCTAGGTGTGTAGGGGTAGACGCGCAGGAGCGTGGGTCTAGTAGTATGCATTCCTCGATGAAAAAGGCGGAGTACCACACTGTCAATCAATGTGACGACATGAACTACAAACGAGGAGTAGATTTCACTAGAATAATGTGGAATGTAGCTTAGTCAATTCAGCTGGCAAAAATACCCCTTAATGTTGATCATGAAAGAAAGTTGAGGAAAATAAGATGTTCAGTGATATTTATAATGCGACATACGTCCGAGTTTACTCGGAGGATATTATGAGATCAGGGATAATGAGTCCGTCGAGGGCGACATTGATATACTATCAATAAACCAGCTGATCTATGATACCCGATAGAGCCGATGAATCCCCCCCACGATTTTCCTATGACCTATGCATCCACGAATAATGCTTTCATTCTTTCTTACGCAGATAAAGACTGGCTCAGAGAACCAGTTTCTGGATCGACAGCTTTCCCAGCGGGCACTGCAATGCCTTCGATAGCACCGAAGCGCATGTGATGCTAGCGTTGGTTAGTCCCCGTCGCCCCTTAAAACATCTGATAATAGGACTCACCTCGATATTAATTTTGGGACCTTTGAACCATTTATGCGCGTCCACCCAGAACCAAATTATAACAAACAACATTGGTGCTCCCTAGTCATAGCAGATTAGCATCCGTGCGTGAGAACCTTTTAGGGGGGCACCCCAGCAATCGCTATCCCAGGACATTATCGGAAGGGTTGACGGGTGAAACTCACGTAAACTAAACTTGTCCAATTCATGTCCGCCGGCGTGAGGTCCGCGCCATTTACCGACGGGAAGTTGAAGAACGGTAGGATGACGACGACGAAGGCGCAGCCGAGAGCGCCAATGGGCGTGCTGAAGGCGCCAAGGTGCCACGGTCCCCTCCGGAAGTTGTTTCGCACGAAGGCGATCTTGATGAAGATGGGGATGGCGAAAGCGACGAAAGCGGCGATTGCTCCAATGCTGAAGATGGCGTCGATCGCAGTACCACCGAAGATCAGCAGCAGTAGCAGGATCCCAATCGATGTGTTGAACCACACGGCGTTGACGGGAGTCAACGTGTACCGGTTGACGCGTTTCAGCGGTTTGCTCAGCACTCCAAAGCAATCATCCCGGGCGTATGCGAAGCACACACGCGACGCTGCCACCATGCACCCTTGTCCCATGGAGAACGCGCAGATAATCGTTAAGGCGAGCACGGCGAGCGCGGCGTTCTGCGGTAGCACTTGGACTAGATAGGCGGCCCATGGCTGCCCAAGGTCTGATTCGATGACTGCTTCCACATCGGTAATAGTATACGCAATCAGAGTGTTCAGGACGAAACCGAGGACAGATCCTGTGGCGGCCGTCATGATGATGGCACGCGGAGAAGCGACGGCAGCGTTGGAACACTCTTCGGCGAGGTGGAACGGCGCGTCGTATCCGCTCATCGTCCAACAGATTGCCAGAAACGACATCAGAACAGCAACTCCATCCGGCCAGTCTGTCAGGTTTTGAATGCCCCAAGCCACACTGCTGGGCTGAAATCTGGGCTCGTTGTGCGTCGCAGTGGGAATGATGATGATGGTGGCGATGAGCGCTAAAACGTTGATGACGGTGCCAACGGAGTTGAAATGGGCGATCCACAGCGTCGGCATGCTGCTGATGCAGGCGTGGACTATCATGAGAAAGGTCGTGAGGAGAAATGTCTGATAGCTAGTTGGAACGTAGCTGGGGTTGACGATGCTCGCGGCGGCCAATATCATCGAGGCTTTCCGCGGGTCATTAGCCATACTCCACTGCTATTTCTATGCCATGATCGGAGGCTTTTCTACTCACCACCTCCCCAGTTGACGCTGGGCGCCCCTGTGACCTGGACAAACCAATTCGACCATCCCGTTACCCAAGCCGCGAAGGGTCCATATTTCGGACCCGCGAGAACGGCTGCGGCGTAATAGAGCCCGCCGGATGTCGGCATGCTGCTCGCCAACTCGGCCATGGATGCGGCAATCTTGACGGGATATCAGAACACCTCCAAACGCTCACGTTCAGGACTATCATGACTCACGCATAAGATGAAGATGACCGAGACCAGCCATCCCCAGGTATTCGCGGCAGGTCCGGCTACACACGATTCAGATCAGCCGCAGTTCGGTTATCCACTCGACGACGTTGCCCTCGCCACTTACCATAGCCGATGCCGTACCACATGGTCGTGGCGATGCTGGGCAGCAGGCCCATGACGGCGAAGCTCACGGCGAAGGAGGTCCAGGCCGAGAACTCGCGCTTGAACTCTTGCTTGTAACCTAATGAAGCCAGAGCGGCCTCATCGCCCGACATGTCGGCGAGGTGGTCGGGCACGTCGCCATCGCCGAATACCGTGGTAACGGGCGGCGGAGCGACTCGCTCGCCACTCTTTTTAATCGACATCCGGACCGGAATCAGAGCTTTTCTCTCTCTTGGGACGGGGCCCGGTGAGTTAAAAGGGGGGAGACGGAGGGGGGGATGCCGAAGCGAGTAGATCTATTCTATCGAAGACGGCGTCTCTTCCTGACGGGTGCTCTGGCGTGGGTGCATACGTAGGTTTTCCGTCAGGGCTTGCTATCGTGCCCTCGACAAGGAGGTTGTTTAGGAGAGGGATCCAGGGAACGTGGAACCAGGCACATCGCTGCGCAAGATGGTGTGGGTGCCGTCATGATCATATAGCTGGCTAGCGGGCAGGTTTTGCCTCACCTTGCGTGCATTAGTGAGATACCGCCGCAGATCAACAGCAGATATAGACAAGGGTTCGTTTATCTGCGCCATGTTTGGTTGGCAGGTAGTGTATGTAGGGCATGCTATGCAATGCTGTGTATGACAGTATATCTTCTGGTGGTGTTGGATGGATGGCCGTGGGTGTTGCGTCGCACGCGGACATTCCGCGTTCATGTAAGTGATGGGCGGGTACTTGCAGTGGTACAGTGGGTAGGTAGCGGGATACCTGCTGTTGATAGGTGCCCCAGATAGGCCCGTCCGGCCCTGATCCCAGTAAGGTCCATATGTCCAGCGTCTTATCTCTGCACCCCCGACTTTCGCCGCGGGGAGAGCACTAAGAGTGGAGAACGTTACTCGCTAGCACCGGGTACCTCAGCTTTAGTATTACAGATTGTAGATTGCAACACCTTTACCACCAGCCTATGGGAGCAGGTTATTTAATCTACGAGCGACTTCGAACACTCGATTGCGGTCTTGTGGCTGATCTACTTGCATATGGAGATCACCAGCCCATCGCCTACCGCACGCTGCAGTGCTGCAACAACAAATTGTTTCTGCAAAGGAGGTCTGTAAGTATTTGGCAGTGTCCAGTTATTTGAGCGTTGAGCACTCGATCCAATCCGACTCGATCATAACTGTTAAGTCCATCCCCGCACTTTTCAACACGGAATGCAACCTTAAGGCTGAGTTACCAAAGCAGGTTATCTACGAAGTATAGGTACATACAGATACTCCCTACCCATACCCAGGTTATCCTCCCTACTTTATGAGGCAGGTTGGTAAGTGTAATGTAAGTGGCTCCAGGGTTTAGATATGAGTTACCCAAGTTAGCTGTCAGACGGCGACCCCATGCTGAAATGCGCTAAACTACACCAGGCTTCAGATAAACCTCAGTACGTCTCATCCTGAGGCGTTATCGGCAAGATTGATGTTGTAACTGGAGGATGGGGAGATTCGGCCTCACCGGTAATAACACAAATGTTGCCATTAAGTGATTAAGTGAGCAACACAAGATAGCTTCAGGCCCTATTAGTGCTAGCATGCCTCTTTCAGCCTGGTATCTGCTTACCGTGGCCCCCTGTGCTGTGTGACGTAGATACCCTCAAAACTAACCTACATAAGTACGCCCTTGACATATCTAGTTAGCATCGAAGATCAATCAGCCATCACTCAACGTCGATGCTCGAAGCGCCACAAACACGCCATGGCAGCTGTTCGGCTGGTCTGGCGAGTTCTGGTATGATGATTCTTGTTGAATCCCCAGTCAGCGGAATCACTAACAACTAATTATCAGGACACCCGAACATGAATGCGTGGGGCTACTACGAAGCTAGATATTCTGCTCTACCTTAGTTGATTGTTTGATAAGTCTACGCAGATAGCATCGTGCTAAGTGGACTCGGGCACTCAGATGCAGTCCGCTTATCTCATATGTCAGTCTGGAGAGGATTGGGTGCGGCTGGTTTAGCATTAGCACCAATCGCATATCGGATATTCTCCTTTAGAGAACAGTTGTGATAGTACCTAGGGAATACCTCGTGGCTAAGCTAATTCCCCGGACTTGCGATCTAAGACATGACTTATCTGAGACGGGAGAATTGATAAGAGCTTGGTAAAGAGCATGATATAACTAGGTCTGGATCCTCTCTTTCTAGCTCAAGGGTAAAAATTAAGTCGTGTTGGTTTAATGGTGTCAAGGGCTGAAATAAGCTCTGCGTGCAAATGCGATATTTTCTGATTATATTTCGACGTGACGTGTGGTAGAATTTATCGCAGCTACTTACAAATTATTTTCTATATTTTATACGAGCCGTTTATATTGTATATACTCACCAACTTTCCTATCATGCTCAGCTTTGATGCCGATATATTGCCGCGATATCTTTGTATAGAAGCCTCAGGCACTCGAGGTGTTGCGGAACCCTAAACAGGAGTTCCTATCATAGATCTAGCGTACAGTACAAAGGCTTTGACGTCTCTTTCACGCCATCATATTTAGCTAAGATCCCTGCTTGAAGCAGCTATTGAAATACTGGCCTAACACTCAACTGATTAAGTACATGGCTAGAAACATAAATTTTTCCTTGGCTCTAATTCGTAATGCCATATCTGATTACCTAAACTTGAAAAGCTTACGTGACTACATCAGGCGGCATTTAAATGGTGCTGAAATGGTGGTATAAAGTGATTCGATAGACTTTGATACCCTTTGGAAACAGGTGGGAAGACCTAATACGTAGTAGACCCTTAACAGGTTGTCAATAAATGGAGGCTGCTTCGTACATCAGATGCCGATGTTCCCAATACACTAAGTAAAGACGCCCCTCTATATCGTGACGTCAGAAATTGAATGCTAACTTCCTTGATCGGGTTGTACATTGAAAGCTGTCTGCTCTTTTTGCCACGACATTTTTATCGTATTTGCTTTCTAAGAGATGTAGATGCCGACCCCTAATATTCTTAAGCACACCAATACCCTCCCCGGTAGCCGGGTATAAGTGATGAGAAGTTTGAGGGGCCAGTGACTGTATTATAACCCTCATATGAAGGGATGGCTTTTCTTATGCAGCCAGCTTGCTTTCTTCTCCAATATGACAACCGTCCACAATTGATGTCGACGGAAGTGTTCAGTGCGTGAATGCGCAAATTGGGGTAGATAGTCCCCACATGTACGGTGAGGGTAATTTGCATACAGAAATTTAATTAATGCGATAGGTAAGGTACTTCGTAGACTTCTCAGGAAGTTCGCTGACGTGTACCAAACCAATAATATCCACCATACCCCATCAATATACCGTCTATTTACACTACCGAGTTGATTGACTCACTCGTCTAGAATCACTCTAGAATCTGGATGTTGCGCGAGGTACAGTAATTTATCCAGCATACGAAGTACTATCTTCTTTAGGTACTAGGCATCGTCTCCTTTGCTGTTATTATCTTAGTACCTAGTATATAAGTACTTCGTAGATGGTCCATCCTTTTGCGGCCCCTATCTTAGTATTCACCAGCCCAATGGTGTCCGAGTAGGATTATGCAGATCTTGTCATACTAATTTCAGGCGCCATGCCTGAACGTTCCTTTTGGGGAATAGTGGCACGTGCTCGGGTCGAACTTGGTACCGAATCGATACGAAGTAGACATCTAGCGTCTCATGTCCGAAGTACATGCCCTACCTAGCAATTCTTGATGTCTTTGTTTAGAGCGCCATTCTCTCTATCAGCATCAAAAGTTTCCTATCATCGACAGAGGCTTGGTTTTTCACTGCCTCGGTGGTAAGTTAAGTACTTTACGTACCCTGTTTTGCGTCTGACAGTAGAACTACACTAATACCGAAGATAAGTCCTAAGTCAAGTACCTTGCTAGGTCAAATACACTTACAAGTTACATGTAGGAGCTTGGTGGGCACGGAATGTACGGTAGCTACATGTACTAATGTCAAGTACTTGTAGGTATGTGCGAAGTACCAAGGTACTGGAATGTCATAGGACCACTTTAAATAAGAGCGAGGGCCAATGGAATGAGGCCTAGTAGTGTGCTACTGCCTACTTCGTCAAATAGGCATCCCCAAGGCGGATGGGGCGTTTATCTAGATAGAATTAGGGTGCCTGCTAGGACGAGGTACCTACCTTACCTTGCCTACTTGACGGGACTTTAGTTCTTCGTTCCAGATCTGGTCAGCTTCCTAATGTTGTCATTTCCTGGTATCTTTCATTACTTTGTACCTACTTGTTCTAATTTTTCCCTCCTTTCGAGTCCCGCGTCCGCGATCCGCCATTTGCTGTCCTCGAATTCCAAATAATCCAGAAAGCTGTACTGTCGTCACTACGCACACCTTAGTCACAATATCATCATTACTACTGCGTCCCTATCTATCTATTATTATTGCCCACCACCTTCACTTTCACCCTCGGCATCGCCATCACATCGCCTCATCACCACCATCGCCGCCGCTATCCGTGTTGCTGCCACCCGCGGTCGACATCAACGAGACGCATTCCTACCCACGGCCGCGACCCAGTCGCTTCTCATCCCCTCCTTTATCCTACGATCCGATCCAACCCCGACCTGATCCGGCTGATCTAGCGTTTCCGGTCGCTGGGTTCGCCGCGAGCCCTCGGCCTCGGTTACCATGAACGCCATCCAGCAGAAATGCCGACCCAAACACCAAGTTCTCGTTCTCAAGTGCTATCCTCGAACCACCAAGGGTGCCGTCGACATCAAACCCAACTCGAGCGAGCTCAGCTATCTTCTCTTCTACGCTACCTCGCGACGGTCCAAGATCCAGAAGATTGGCCAGTTTCTTGAGAAGAAGACGGCGAGCGACGTCTGGAGGCTGCGCATCGGGTGAGTCTTCCTCCCTGTGCCGTGAGGCATCATCATTTCTGTGTACGCCTGCCCTAAATCCCTGCTTACCGTCGTGTCCTTTAGAAATGTTCAGGTCACGCTGCAGATCCTGGCCGCCTTGGTCGAGAAGAACCCTAAAGATCTACCCCTTTTAGCGCAAAATGTCCTCAAGATCCTCAGTCTCATCCTCCGCTCCAACGATATCACCATGGTCGAAGCCTCACTGCCTACTTTCGAAACCTTTTGTGAGCACCATGATGTCTCGTCGCTCTTCGCAGACCAGGCCTACTTGCACCAATATGAAGAAGTGGTACGGGCATACGCGGCGTGCTCCTCAATTCGCGTGACCCCTGGAAAAGGGGCACTCAGCAAGCCGCTTGCCCTTCGCTGGCGGAACGCTGGCCTAGGGGCCATCAAGAGCATTACGACCTCGGATGCCCTGTCCTCGGTATCTGGACGCCAACTTAATGTTGTGGTGCCCGTGATACTCGAGAATCTGTGGAGTCACGACGAGGCATCCTTGGATATTTTCCAACAGCGTGCTGATTCGGAGCACAAGGTCGACGCAAACGCTTTATTACGACGTAGAACTAGTACATCAACCGTGAGGACAACCGAGGGCGGGGGCGACACCCATCCGATAGCCATATCCGGCACATCCGGCGACATCGACAAGATGGCCGAGGAAGACACGTGCGTCTTGGCCATTCAATGCCTCAAACAAATATTTATAGTACCGAATCGAGCACAGCTACACGGAGCTACAACGGTGTTGCTGAAGTTTATCACAGAGCGCATAGACCAGATGGAGAAATTGATAAGGCCCCGACTTGACCGTACGGGTACCTACGATGGCGGGTGGGCGATCAAGATCTTCGACCTAGTCACAAGATGGGCGCCGGTACAAGATCGCTATTCGATCATGATCACAGCTATGGATGCATGGTTGCAGACGCCCCCTGCCGCGGAAAACATTGACGAGCAAGTTGTGCTAGCAGGCATCGTCGGCTCATTGCTGCGCTCAGACATTAACTTAATAGGCCTAAGCGTTATCGACGTCCTCCTTGGGTTGATACAGCATATGAAGCGAACATTGCGGCTTTTCGCGACCTCACGAGATGGCATCCAATCTGGCACTAGCAGTGAGGCTGAACCAACATCAAACATGAACGACCAGCGTGTAACTCAACAGGGCAATCTTCTGGCCCGTATCCAGAAATGTATGAGCAACCTCGCAACTCACGTATACTATGCAGACCAGATTTCGGACATGATCTCGGTCCTTCTGTCTCACCTTAAACCGCACCCTAAAGCCCCGGAGTTCATTACAAACGAGAAGTGTAGCAACTCAGTTGGTCCCGGTGGTTCGACAGGCAACGTCTCGGAAGAACAATTCCAACTGGACGGCTACTTTGCCCAGGATTCAGCCAAGACATTGGTGCTTGAGGCCATTCGGGGGATTCTCACCATTGCGAACCCTAAGACGAAGCTGGCCGGGAATGTCAGTTTACGAAGGAACAAAGTCCCTATTCATGTGTGGGAAGGAACCCAGTGGCTACTCCGCGACCCTGATGGTGAAGTTCGCAAGGCATATGCCCATGTCATCACCACCTGGCTTGGCGGAGAAACGACGGGAACTGATCTAAGGGCCCGAGATGATATAGGCCAAGACTCTTCGCGAAATAATCGCGAGGCCGTTCCCCCTAGTCCCACCCGGAGAGCTGTCTCAGGCGCTTCGACCCGGGAGAACCCTACTAAAGTGCCCCGGTCTTACTTTCTCCTCCTTCTGCACCTGGCTATATACGACACTGCGCTACAGTATTCCGAGTTTGATACAGACGTAGCCTTGCTTCATCATTTGCTGACAAAGCTTGTCACCAAGCTCGGCGTCAATGCTGCCAGATTCGGCCTTCCCATGATATTTAGACTGCAGGAAGATATACAAGAGGTGGAGACACCACAGGCAAAGGTACGCTTAGGGAGCCTTTGCCATGGCTATTTTTGGGCTCTGAGCGAGCGATTTGAGTTTGAAAATTCAGCCAGTGGTAAAATCATTCACACCGAAATAGCTCGACGGCGAAGCAAAGGTTTCTGGGTTGGAGGGGTGAGCATTCCAGCACCTGGATTGGATTCTATTGGGACGCCCGGGGAGCCAGGGCCACAACGCAGTCTGCCCGTCGACGAGATCGAATCAGAGGCACTTCTACCGTATGATGACCGTTTGACCATGGTAGACTGCATCTGTACCAATTATCGAGAAGGGGGGGCCTCCCCAACCGTGAGCCCTGCTGCATCGCCCGGTCGAGGATTCTCGAATCCAATATTAGGCTCGACCTTTAACAGCATTGCGTCGGCTGATCATCACGAGGAGCTGCCGGTTCGGTTCAGAGAAGACATGTTGATGGAGTGGACTCGAGAATCTGCCATCGCCACCATACAGGCAGGTAGCAAGTCTGCGTCTCTCAGCGGCTCGAAAACAGGGACAACAGCGACGAAAAAGAACCGTCTCGCTATCAACGGGCCTCTCGTCAACGGCCATGGACCGAGCAGACCCGGTTCAGCTTCTCCAGCGCACAATCATCTGCGCCCGTCGTCCCACGCTGGGACCCACGGCGCTCGCAAAACAAGTGTACAGAGCCGTGGTTCCGGGCAAAGTGGGTCAGTCCGAGGTGCCGTCGCATCTATTGACCAACTCAAGTCAGCCCTCAGCGGTGACCCCTCTAGGCCGCAAACGGTTCACACGATCGCTCGAGACGACGGCAGCAGTAGCGATAGTATGGTCAGCTACGAGTTCGAACCTTCGGAGCTCTCCTTCAATCCGCAGGCACCTGACGGTAACGAAAACAACGAGGTGAGCCCAAGTCGGATGTCGCCAAAATCCCGTGAAAACAAGTCTCTGGGTGATTCTGGCGGCCCATTGACATCCCATCCCATGGATGGTAGCGATCAGGATGAAGATGAAGTACCTCCAGTGCCGCCACTCCCCGCCTCGTATATTGGAAAAACTTTGGGGCTTGACACAGGACTGGAGGAATCACCGAAGGTCTCGATCCAAGACCATGCGATGAAAGCGACAAGGCGTAGTATCAGGAGCCGAGGGGGTGAGAGCATGAGGTCCAGCGGCGCCTTTGGCGATGCCGACGTTGCCATCACGATGGACCTCCAGTCGTTGCTCAGGGGCATCGATAGCAAGTCTGCGCAAAATACGATCGGCAACCTTACAAGACCACCCTACTGATAAGGAGAGATAGTATGCTCTTCTTGTTAGGCTTTTTTTGGCACCCGGATGGGGGTATCATATATCAGTAAAACATTCCCGCACGGCGTTCAGAGATAGGGAGCAAGTAAATAGAAATTTCTGGAGCGGCGTACTGAGAAAATATACATATATATATACTTATTCATGGAGCTTATATAGTGTACTACCTATCTATCTAATGGTGTCCAACAATATTATTTAATTTGTTCTATCTAATACCTGTCTTTAGTCAAGGAGGTACTGGTCTGGTTCTCACGCGATTCAGCTCACATGTTCATCCAGCAGATCTGCCTGCTGATACCTACTTAGGTACTTAGGTACCTAGTGTAGGTGCTAGCGACAGTGCTACTGCGACTAAATAAGGTTAGGTTTAGCGCGCCTAGGTACCTGCATTATCGATAAACGGAACCGTCTCCCGGGATTCGCCCTTAGAGCTAACTAACCACAAGCACCCAACGCCGGGTTTATGCCTTTTCTCACCACCGTAATGCATCATCACACATACACTCTGCGTATGCCGCAGCCATGAAGCCGCCCACACGAACGGTACTGCGGCTCGCAACCCGCCAGGCGGGCCCCTCCTCGCTCAGACACAGCCCCCGGCCCCTCCTAACCGCCCGCTACATCCACGGCACGGCCGCCTCGCCCGCCACCGTCTCGCCGGTCCACGGCACCGGGCCACCGCCCGAGCCTCCCAGCCCAGCAGCGGACAGCGCCAACGCGCGCCTCGAGAGGCGGAAAAGACATGCCGCGCTGCTAGAGCTCGCACGGGAGGCGCGGGCGTCGTCGTCGAAGGGAACCGCCCAGAGCAGCACTCCGTCGTCCACCACCACGACCAGCACCAGCCCGCTCGCGCGCCCTCGGTTCTGGAAACACGTGCACGTGCGCGAGGTCGACGGGGCGCTGGAGGTGCACATGGACGCGCGCCCGCTGCGGCGGCCGACGCACAAGGACAAGGAGATCGTGCGCCTGCCCACCAGCAAGCCGCTGCTCGCGGCCGCGCTGGCGCTCGAGTGGGACCAGCTTGTCTCGGCGCAGCAGGCGACGAGGCAGCACCTCATCCCGCTGACGAGCCTCGTGTGCCGCGCGCTCGACATCGCGGACGACGACGCGGGCCGGGACGTGGGCGCGAGGACGGACGGAGAGGGAGAGGGAGAGGGAGAAGAGAAGGCCGCGAACGAGAGTCTGCGCACGGGCATCGCGCGCACGCTGATGCGCTACCTCGACACCGACTCCCTCCTCTGCTGGGCGCCGCCGCCGCGCCACGGCCACGACGCCCCCGACGCCGAGGGGAACACGCTCCGCGCGCTGCAGAAGAAGGCCTCCGAGGAGGTCCTGGCATACCTGGGCGCCCGCGTCTGGCCGGGCGTCGTCATCGAGCCGGTCCTGGACAGCGAGAGCATCATGCCGCGCGGCCAGCGGCCCGAGACCCGCCAGGTCATCGAGGGCTGGATCGCCGGGCTCAGCCCCTGGGAACTGGCCGGTCTCGAGCGCGCCGTGCTCGCCGGGAAGGGCTTGCTGGGCGCCGTGCGGCTGATCGTCGAGTGGAGCGAGGGTTTTGTTGGCGTGGGGAGAGAGAGTGGTGAGGGCGAGGGGCGGCCGTTTGGCGTCGAGGAGGCTGCTAAGATCGCGAGCATCGAGGTCGACTGGCAGATTGGCAACTGGGGCGAGGTGGAAGATACGCATGACGTCGAGAAGGAGGACCTCCGGCGCCAGCTTGGTAGTGCGGTGCTTCTCGTTAGTGGTACGGGGAAATAAAGAAAGAAAGAATAAATACACAAATAAACATATAAATAATAAGAAATTTAAAATTAGGTGAGAGCCAGGGGTATGTATTAATTATTACTGTATTATATCGATGTAGATGTGCTTCGAAACCCATCGCCGCTGTCAACAACTCATAATTAATGGACATATACCAGGTTTTCGGTCATGTATAGCTGGTCTAATGCCCTGCACCTTCAAGATGGTAATGCGCCAGCACCATAATGTATTTCTAACCCTCCGAACAAAAGACCTTTACCGTGTACTCGTGCTCCTACCTGGTGACGAGCAACGGCCAAGTTACGGTCAGCCACACAGCTTTCTCCACCACTAATGGGGGGGAGCTGGAGGACAAGCCTCCATATATTCTGATGAACCGATCTACAAACTCCCTCTAAGCACTATTTATAGGTATTTGCTAAGTGGTAGGCAGGCAGCCTTTAATCGGATCAAGAACATGCTAGACGCTGGTCGTCGCGCCCTGCGTCAAGGGGATCCGAAGCGCGCCGTAACTCTACGGCGCCCGTCGCGTTGGCGGGCTCTGGCGCGTATCGAGACTGTGATTAAATAAGACTGTAAGTAAGCCCTGGCTGAAAGCCGGGTATTGGGGGTAGGGGTAGGAGTGTGTTTTTGGCTGGCTGGCTGGTCTGTTTTTGAAGGGCGGGAGAGGGTGGTTATGGTGGTGCTATTGGATTGGGCCGAATTGAATTGAATTAGATGGGGTCGTGTAGAGTTACGGAAGTAAGTTGGAGCCATGAAAATTAAAAAGTGAGAAAAAAGGGGAGAGAAAAGGGGGGGGAAAGGTGGGGAACTGGATGAGTCTTGAGCCTTGAGTCTTGAGAAGACGAACCACGTACACCGCACCGCCCCCCTTCCCAATGGAATTATCGGGTTCTTCCGCGCTCGACCGAGGCCGGTTGGGGCCTGCGGCTATGACTTGGCAGCAGAAGCAGAGGGCTATGCAGAGATGCCGTGGGGAAAATACTGCTTGTCTCATGATTGCCTTACTTTGATGGTGATGGATGTATGGGTGATATTGCAGGTATATGAAGAGATAGATGGACACGACACTCTCTCCTCGCCACATTGCGAATCCGCCCCTCTGCGACCTATGGTCAACGTATCCAGTGGTGGAAGCAAAGAAGTCATAGGGAACGCTGTAGTATGACTCCTCATGGTAGAAGAGAGTGCCTCGAGCAGTAGGCTGCGGCGGGGATACCGGACGTCTGACATACCTTGATGTATACGATACATAGGAAATTATTGTGTAAATACCGGTCACACATCGTTGCGTTTGAATTATTCCTTTCCGACGTGGAATTACACAGTCACGGAAATCCAATGTTGATTTTGAACAGTTACCACTCTCAGACCCTTTAGATGACCATCCCTAGAATTGGCTGGTTTAATGCTTGAGTCCTAACTCACATGTTCGTTCGAGAAAGCAATTTTCAGGCAGGATTAGCCGCGTCCTAAAAATCGCAGGCCGACGAATTACTAACATATTACCTCTTGAAGGAAATTTGGCATTGCCTCCAGGCGCATACTTATGGCGCATTCATACCACAGAATCAGGCTCTTTGGATCTAGCAAGGCGCAGTCTCTCGTTTAGGTGGTGCGCGCACAGCGCCACAATGCAACAGTCCCAGTCGGGCAAGTCGTGAGCGGGATGTTGTTGGGCAGCTAGCTGCTCATAAGCTGAGCCGCGCACACATCTCAACTGCCTCGATCCCTTCAACCATCACTACAATGGATCCTGGAACTGTGGTCGGAATAGTCTCTCTTGGTATTCAAGTCTGTCAGGGACTCTTGAAATACTATGACAGCTGGGATGGTTACGAAGACGACGTTCGACAGGCTTACCAGCGTATTGCAGAACTCGGCAAGACCTTTGGCTTCTTGGAAGGAATATTGCAGTCTATCCCACCCGGCGATCTCCCGACCCGCGCTTCGGAATGTTTGATAGCCTGCAAGGATGGCCTCGAACGGCTCGACAAGAAGCTGAAAAAGCTTCACAAGGAGAATCCCATCGGTATTGCTCAGAAAACACATTCGGGTATCATTCGTGCTGTCTATCCCTTTCGCGCGAGCACTCTCGAAAAGCTCAAGGAAATTGTCCGTGATTTGACGAGTCACTTGAAGCTGTCGATACAAATCTTGCTGCTACACAATAGCGCCGAGACGGGCGATGCTGTCGCTCAAATCGCCTACAATGTCGACGGCCTCCCTAATTCAGTCGCTAATATCCAAACGACATTACTCGAGACAAAAGCTCAGACTGAATCCGTAAATGCGGGGGTACGGGCTCTTCTTAGCGACGCGGAATCAAAACATCTGCGAGACATTGTCGAATGGCTTGACGCGCCTGATCAGTCTATCGACCACGATGAAGCGCGTCAGAAACACGAACCTGGCACCGGACAATGGTTTCTAGACTCCCGCCATTATCAAGACTGGTTGGGTGGCCCTTCTTCGCGACTCTGGCTCCATGGCAAAGCAGGCTGCTGCAAGACTGTACTGTGTTCGACAATAATTGAGGATGTGCAGCGTCGATTGTCTAGCCAAACAGGAGCTGTGTTGGTATACTTCTACTTCTCTTTCGCCGACATACGAAAGCAAAGCTACCACAGCCTCTTGCTATCCCTGGTCACCAAGCTGATAAAAGATTGCTTTGTTGTCCACCCAAGCATTTCAACGGCGTTCGACCGACGACGCAAACCAGACATCAGAGTGCTCGAGGAGGCCTTGGTCGCTCTACTCAGGGGTCATCGTACTTCCTACGTGGTAGTAGATGCTCTGGATGAATGTCCCGAAACTGGTGACGAAAGGGAGCGAGTGATGCAAGGCCTCGGGCGTATTGCAAAGATGGCCATTGGTACACGATTCTTGGTCACCAGTCGCAAGGAGTCCGATATTGAAGAGTTCATGCAGACCTGGACCAATGTTCGACTAGCTATCGATGAGAAGTGTGTAAGCGCCGACATCGACACTTTTATCAAGGCCGCACTCGTGAACGACCCAAAATTGAAGAGACTCCCAGATACAGTGAAAGAAGAAATAGAGGATACATTTCACGCGAATTCAGACGGAATGTAAGGCGGCTGTTGCCAAAGAGAGAAGCTCAATTTCGGCCCGAGATACTGATCTTACTTACAGGTTTCGGTGGGCTGCTTTGCAGCTCCAGTCGATTCGCAGTCTGAAGATACCTCGTCCCAGTTATATTTCAGCCGCGCTCCACACCATGCCGCGCTCTCTTGACGAAACTTATGAACGTATATTAGCCGCCATCGACGAATTGTATTATGATGAAGTTCGCGTCGCCCTACAGTGGCTTACGTTCAGTGAAGCACCGCTGTCCGTGGTGGAATTGGTCGAGGCTTGTAGTATTGGCTTAGACAATGTGAATCATGAAGGTTCACTCGACGAGTGCAACGAGGAAACTATTGCAGGACTTCTGAGCGTCATATCTCCTCTCGTTCTAGTTGAAGACGGAATCCCGATAACCAGAAACAATCGTCTTCCCAAGAAGTTCAGTGATGCGCGCCGTGCCCAGCACATTCGTCTAGCCCACTTCACTGTGAAGGAGTACCTTCTGTCCAACCGGCTGCAGACGTCCCGGATTTCCCGATTCTCACTCAATACTGATTCTTATTACGACCTAGCCCGAACATGCTGTGCGTACTTGATCAACTTCACCGACCGGAGCGAAACACAGAAATGGATTGAAGAGAGGCCGCTAGCTTTTCAACAGGCTGGAAAGTGGAGTTCAATAGTAAATTTCACGCCCTCCTACCCGTTGTTACCCCATGCTGCTCGACTGTGGTCGAGATACCAAGCCCTGGCAGAATCACAGCTTGCCATCCCTCAAAGTGACGCAGGTCTTCATCTGGAGGTCATACAAAACGAAAGAGTGAGAGTGTCGTGGCTGTGCTTGGGTGGCTGTGATAGGACAGATGATACAAATTGCCGTTGCGCTTATGACCCGAAATTTTGGCGTGACGGCACGACGGCACTTTACTGGGCAGCTCTCCTTCGATTTGATCGCACAATATCAATACTCTATGAACAAGATTGCTGCTCAGATATCAACCGGATAGGCGGTGTACATGGTACCGCCATCCAGGCCGCGGCATACTCAGGCGCGGAAAGTATCGTTAGGTTCCTATTAGACAGAGGAGCCGATGTGAACCTTCGAGCTGGCAAATACGGGACCGCGCTTCAGGCGGCGGCGCATGAGGGCTACGAGAAGATCGTGGAGATTCTGATTCACGCCGGCGCTGACGGTACCGACGGCCACGCACTCGAGGCTGCCTCGACACAAGGGCACGAGAAAATCGTTCGATTGCTGGTGGACAATGGCGCTTATGCTGATCTGCGACTCGGACTGTGTGATAATGGCCTCGAGACGGCTTGCTCCTCCGGATATGAGAAAATTGTACAAATTCTGTTGACAGTTAAACATGTTGACGTTAGCCTCTCCTATGGACATGCTCTTCAAGCCGCCTCATCTACAGGCGAGGAAGAGATCGTGAAGATACTTCTATCGAATAACGCAGACCCTAATGTACAAGGAGGGCTTTTCGGCACCGCCCTCATGGCCGCTTCATGCGAGGGTTATGAAAAAATCGCTGCAATGCTCCTGTTGGCGGGCGCCGACCCCAATGTTCAAGTAGACAATCACGGCAGCGCCCTCAAGGCCGCCTTCCTACCAGGACATGAAAATTTTGTGCAGATAGTTTTGACACACCGCGCTAGGGGCATTGCCCAAGGACCGTTCGGTAACGCCCTCTGCGCGGCTTCATACTGGGGGCACGACAAGACCGTTCAGCTCTTACTAGAAAACAACGCCGATGTTGATGCTCGAGGCGGTAGGTTTGACACTGCCCTTATGGCTGCGTCGTCTGTGGGTCACGAAAAGGTCGTTCAGATGTTACTAGCAAAGGGCGCGGATGCCAATATTCAAGGCGAGAGCGTTGGCAATGCTCTCTACGCTAGCATAGAGCGTGGAAACGAGGAGATTGTCAGGCTGCTCCTGGAAAACGGCGCTAACCCAAATAATGTCCCGGCAAGTCACACGAG
This sequence comes from Nemania sp. NC0429, assembly GCA_022578495.1. NCBI lineage: Eukaryota > Fungi > Ascomycota > Sordariomycetes > Xylariales > Xylariaceae > Nemania > Nemania sp. NC0429. Next base: position 18,964 of record MU392258.1, read on the forward strand.
TAGCGCCCTCGAAAAGGCTGCATTATATGGAAATGAGAAAATCTTCCAAATGCTGCTGGAAAATGGCGCTAACCCTAACAATGTCCTGGCAAGTCACACGAGTAGCGCCCTCGAAAAGGCTACATTATATGGAAATGAGAAAGTCTTCCAACTGCTGCTGGAGAAAGACGCAGGTGTTACTGGCAAGGCCGCAAGCGGAGCTGTGGGCCAGGGACAAGACAAGATCTTGGGTATCTTGTTAGAGCGAGGCGCTGAAGTAGATGCGCAACGGGCCCTTAGCGATGCGTCGTTCTGGGGCCACTGGAAAGTCTTGCAGCTCCTGCTAGATAAATATGCCAACGCCTATGACGCGGATATACTAAGAGGTGAAATTCAACGGGCTTCACGTTATCGTCCCGAGACGTGTGTACGGATCTTATCGGCTAGCCTCGCAAGCATGGAGGCCGATAGACCTAGTCTCGTTTCATCCAAAGACTCTCGAGCAGCGACGTCGAGCTCAGCGAACAAGGCCTAGATAGTCTCACGAAGTTCCAGCTCAACGGGAGGCAAATCAAAAGTGTAGTAAAACCTGCACGGACCTTGGCTATTCATCAGAAAATGCCTTTAAGAATGCGTCATCTGGCGACGGTGGTCGATGTTCGGAGAAAAGGGTCAGAGCAATTACGTGCTGGACGGAGTAGGGAAACGAAATGGCCCAGGACTCACTGCCCCGGATTTTGAAATACTGTCTCAGCAGTTCAGGGTATTCAGCTTGCTGGGGTCCTTGACAGTAGTAGTGGTCCTTGCTGTATTAGGCGTGGGGATTTGCCTGACTTATTAATGAAAGTGATACGAGTGAGAGGTAGGTAGGTAGATAGAACTTGGGATTCTTTTTCATCGTCTATGAATCGCTGGCAGTTGGTCGCAATTGCCTGAGGCACTCGCACGTGATTGCAGTCACGGAGATTGCAAGCCACGCTATCTGACTAAGGTAGTTCGTACGCCAGCAGAGACGGTCTTTCCTTTATACGTAGGGACACACTCCTTCGTACAACTTATATTTCATACCGTTTTTAACAACAGATAGAAATACAATACAGACTTCGTTAGTCACACCAGCGTGTACTCCGAGAGTTTGCCAAAATGGCAAAGCAAATAAGAGGTCTCGAGAGCGCACGGATACTCCCGCAGCAGGCACTTCACAAACAGAAGCCCCAGATCGTCGACTAGTTAGTCGGATATATGGTACTATAATGATGCCTACAACTGGTGGTCGTAATGGTAGTATGATCAATGATGGGAGGGCAAAGCCCTCAGGCTCAGAGTTGCTCTGAACAGGCCTAACTTCTCATGAATTTCTCATCATCCACAGCACTCATATATGAAAAAAGACTTGTTCGCCGTGAAGGGAAAACCACGAGGAGTGTCCCAAAAAAGCATGGGTACTTCACAAACGGACAAATTGAAACGCGTTTGAATCGAACTGGGATCTCTACTATTTTCGGATTACCAACAAGTCTAAACTCAAGCTGAATCGCTGTCTATTGAGCAATTCTATCGTCATTTTACCTCGACGCATGCCCTATTCATCAGATGAGTTTCAATGACCCATGTTTTCCCCGATAAAACTCGAATTAGATTAATAAATGTCAACCCTCAGTGTCAGCGGAGCGTAATGCACTTCCAATCAAGGAACATAAATAAATGGAAAGATTACAGGTGTGCGGACAAGAAATCAAGGACGACGCTATACCCGCGCTTGTACTCGCTCGCTACCCGTTCGTCCTCGAGGTTGGCACGCGCCGCCATCCAGCCATGAATTTGATCGGAGAAGGTCTCAATGTGCTTGGGGACTTTCAGCCCGTCTCCGAACTTCTTGACAGATTCGGCGTCCTCGTTCTTGGAGGCGAGCAGCGCAAAGGGGATCTTAATGCCCTCGGCATCTTTAGGATCGACCATGGCCGGGTGGATCGAGACGCCGGCCTTGAAGGGGTTCTCGGGCGCGGCGGCAACGAGCGAGGCGACTTTGCCTCCCCAGCAGTACTATGAAGCGGGAATTAGCGCGTGATATTTTCCGATATGAATGACGGATCTATCACTTGTATGTACACACACACACACATATATATATATGTGTGTGTGTGTGTGTGTGCGCACGGAGAAAAGGGAGGTCAGATCGAATACTCACGCCTATAATAGCCCACTCCTTAATCTCGGGATACTTGTCCGACACGTCCTTGACGTAGCCCGGGAGTAGCGATGCGATCACCCCGGGCGGGAAGCGCTTGAAGAAGCCGCTGAGCTTCTCCGCCTTCTCCTCGGTGTCGGGAGGCAGCCAGGCCAGCTCGGCAGGCTCGCCGTCGAACCAGTCCGGTATGAATACCTTGTACTTGGTGGTGCCAGACGAGGCGAGGATGTCGGCGCCCTGAAGTGTCTGCGGGTAGTAGCCGAATATGTCGTAGACGGTGATGAGGCCCTTTGTCGTGTCGGAGGGGCCGGTGACGTCTACGAGGAGAAGAGTAAGTGAATGAAGCAGCTGGAGAGGCGTGGTGGGAGTCGGGGAGATGGACTTACAGGTCTTGTACCCGCTGAGCGTTTCATAGGTGCCCTTCACGTCGTAGGGGCCCGAGACGATGGGCGGGATGTTACAGCAGGCCTCGCTGTGGCCGTGCTGAGCGGGTATTGGCGTCGACATATCGGTCGTGTTCGTGGCGGCTCAAGTTTCTGTTTTCTGTGGGATGAGAGAAGTGCAGTTGGTATCCGTGGTGATGTTTCTGGAGTCTGAAGGGGGTATATATGACGTTGTGGATCTGGAGGAAGTTGTTTATAAGAGCTTGGGTAGGTGGGGGAGAAGAGCGGGAGCTGCAATCGTTTAGCGTATACTATCGCCCGCGATTGCCGTGGGCCGCGCCGTACCTGAACGCTAACATTCTTAATCTGCCATCTACAAGGTACTACCTCTTAAGTACGCTCGAGATTACTTAATCCGCCTTAGGGACTTAAATCATGGATACGTCTGGAAGTACATGTGGATTTAAAAATCATAAGCTTTAGACGGCATCTTTGCTATGGATACATTGGGAGGTCGTGAGAAGGACATTCAAGAGTATGGATATGTTACTAGGCTAGGTCTATGCATTCAAGAGTATGGATATGTTACTAGGCTAGGTCTATGCATTCAAGAGTATGGATATGTTACTAGGCTAGGTCTATGTAGGAGATGGAAAGCTTCCATCTTCCATGCACTTACTACTAGTAACCAGCTTTTATTTCATGTTTTGCGATTGGATTCGGCAGATGTCTTGCATAAGTGCTTCTATCCTACCTGGTGAGGGGCAGAATGAGGGGTCTTGTATTCGTGGCGGGGTAGACCATGGTGGGGAATCTGTGATGTGGGGCAAGCCTATGATGTCACCTCATGCTACCATTTGATGAGCAATTGTGGCTTGCGTCAAATACAGTGGCTTGTTGATTGTGGCTGCTGAACCTTGGTGGTGGATCTCAGTCTGACTGGAAGTCTAGCTCCGTCCTTCTCCATCGTCAACACCTCATCAACCACCTGAATTCGTACCCGACTCAGTCTCGACGAATCCATTGGGTCCTGGATTTCGCCGACCAGTCACACAACGCACCGCGATGACTAATCTACTCGATCATGTCGCTTCATGCCGCTTCATGCCGCTTCATGTCGCTTATCTGACCAGGACGCCCCCATCTGGAAAACCCCCACCCCGACGAAATGTAGAATGAGCGTGCCTACCAACAAGACTCCTTGACACCGACGTTACATCAAACGCCCACGCGCCTTCAGCTCTTGCCAATGACAATGAAAGGAATGCCTCCCGCCCACGCACTGCTGCACTGCACTCCGCCCTCAAGCCGGTCTGTCCGCGTGCTGCCATCAGGACCGCTCTTCCCATGTTCTTACGATGCTCATATGGCTTGCTCGGTAGCGTGATCGCCGACACCCCCCCAGCATTCCTCACGCTAGGTCTTCCCTCCTTTCGAAGTCTTCGTTGCTCAGCCAATCATCCGCCGACATATTGCGCGTGTATTCAAACGCTACGCGAACCACTGCACCCATCGTCATCGTCAAGTCAGCCGGGCTGCCCTATGGCCTAGAACCGCAAGCCTCTGAGTGGCACGGCATCGTTATGTTGTGCTATCCGGTACACTGCCCTTCCGGCCAATCATGACCTCGCCTTCACGAACCAGGATCGGGGACCGTCTTGCTAGACAAAACTTACTGAACTTCTCGTCATCTAACTTGAGCATGGCGAGGGCTTCTGTCTCGCTAAACCAGAATGTCGAGAACTTCTCACGATCATCCTGCAAAGGCATGCAGGCTTCATCCCGCTCGATATCGTCGCACGGCTTGGCAGCGTACCAATGAATATTGCGCCACGCGCCAGTCGCTGGGTCCGGATCTGCCATGGATACATCAGCTACCCCGACGTTACCAACCCCAAATATGCCGAATATGCATATGTATTTGACGTACTAGAAGCATGTTAGTATTGCGATACTCGGGCGAGAGTGGCCACGTCCGGGACAGCGAGCCGCAGCTAGCAGCAGCTGGCCATCCCCGGTATGCTGATGGCGAAAGTCTACTTCACTCACCATTCGCTGACCCCGATTATCTCGTTACTGAGGCTTTTTGTGATCCCGGTGCCTGGATCTTCGGGGCTACAGGCTGTCGCCTCGTTTGCGGTAGCTAATCTGGGCGGCGTGGATCGAGAACCGAACCGAAGTCGTAGAGGACGAACCGCAATCCCCGTTTCCTCGGTTGTCTCGCGCATCGCCGTATCGATGTGCCCCTCTCCGATATTCTTGCGGCCCTTTGGGAGCTGGTATATGCCAATCTTCTTGTTGTACACGGCTAGTACCTTGGGGCATGGACCGTCTGGCTTGTTGATCGTGACTGTGCCACAGCTGACGATGATCTCGTCGGATTTATGGTAACAGCCTTGGTTTCTGATCTCTTCCCATACTTTCTCATCTTTCCAGTCAACGGGATGGCCTTGACTTCGTATGTCTCGCCTGCTCAGTCCCGTGTAGGCCTCGGCAATCTTTGCCCGTACCTGAGGCTTGTACTTGACGCTGCGGCGCACTGGCCTCCTCTTCTCAACCACCACAGGATCTTTTTCATAGTCGTGGGTCATGTTGACACTGTTAATGAACTAGGAGGGGACATGATCACCTCAGGGTCGAGAGAAGGCGCATCCTTTTATTCATGTCATGGTCGACTGCCATTTTCGAGGCGCAGTTGACCGACTTTGAGAAACGGTTCACCGGTCAGGTTGCAGTCAAATATTTGCGCCGGTGGATAAGGGCCGTAAGCTGGGGCTATGGGATGCCGAATCAAGATCAGGGACCGGACACTGCCGTCATTTTCTCCCTCCGAGGTTCTAATTTATCTAGGCTAGGGGTATGTCTGGATCTCATCGCTCTTCATTCGCGGGGGTCTGGTTGCGCGGCTCAAGTAGGCAGGGGTACCCCTTGCACGAACCCTGCCAACCTCTCAAACATGTTAATTCCAGGAATCCGTCACCTGTCTCGTATCCATTACACAGCTCAAGGGTACGGTGAGTTTTTGGGCAACCACAGCTAACCCATTGGTTGACAAGTTGTTTCACAATCTAGCAAACATTTCAACCCATCGCGCGTTTCGCGGCCTAAGTAGGCAGTACCGACACCATGGTTAGCTTGTCAATCCCTCACATGTCCCGACGATCCTCAGGCTGACCACCGAAATCGCTCCGGCTTAGACTACCCACGATGGAGGCGAGCCAGCTGTGTGGCCCCGTCCTTGAGGCCATGTCACGCGCTCCATCCGGTGGCCCGCGCTACTGAGGAAAATAGCTTTAACCGCCTGCTCTGGGCATTCGCAAAACTGACCCCGAAACGCAGCGTGGAAGCACGAGCCTGAAACGACTTTATCCAATGGCTAGTCGGATTTCTACGCTAGTCAGACGTCTTGACGCCCAAATGTGGGAACCTCGACACGACATGAGTTTGGCGACGATTTTTTATCGTCAGACAGATATCTGTTTGTCTTGTGACCCATGGGAGCAGCATCAAGCCAGCACGTCGAATGTGCTCAAGGCTAATGGCACTTGTACACGGCAGGTGGGCCTCATTCTCCCCTTGCTGAATGAAATATCGACGAAACGAAATGCCAGCCGGTTTTGCGGCGTGTGGTGTGACTACCGAGATAGTTTTCAACACCCCGACATAGCGCGACAGTCGCCACTACGAAGCGATTCTCGCGGCTGCTCCTTTTTTTTGAATCATGAAATAACGCGCAGCGGTGAGATGACGAGAACGACGATGCGTTGTTTTCAGATGCCTCGTCGTATTTCGTTCCACCTCAAAGTGATACAGTGTGTTCCTGTGGATAATTAGCGAATTGCATGCTAGTGGGGATTGAAGACTGGTCTTGAAATCGTATATACCGCCATGGGAGAAGACGGAAAGGGATTTCACTCCTGCTCTCACGCCTACTCTAACCATCTATCAATATCCTCACAGAGTCCCAAAATTGATAATGACGTGACGACGAATTTTATACCGGATTTCTTATCTATAGCCCACACGTATTTTCCAGGCTTATTGGCTTCTCCGCGGCGAAAGTATAGTAAGCTGATGCATTCAACGCCACTAACAAACAAACATACATAACTCTGATAGAAATATTATTCTATCTCAAGAATCGCATTGCGACTATTTGGAGTACTTTACTGTTCCACTCGCTGACCGCACAAAAGTTGGCCGATACAGCTAAGTATCCATCGACGGCTCACAAGAATGAATAGGTAACCTGTTACCGGATCGTCGGCAGTGAGGCACTCACTCACCCACTCACCTGATCCGTACGCTATGTGGGATGATCGGATATCTACCGCTCATTCTTCTCCGCAAATGCCTGACTCGCAGACAAGATTTTTAAGAAGGGATGGGGGGATACATACGACCTTCCCCCCCAATTCGACGCCTGCCTACATACTACCTGCTAGCTACACCTAAGGTACCTGACCTATATATAGAGGGACTTAAGGACGGCGGGGGGACACGTGCTTGAGACGGCCACACCGGTCGGCTTCTTTGTTGCCTTTACGGTAAGACGCGACTGACCGGTCGTTCGTCCGTCTCTTTTACTCTCTTACTCCTTCTCCCAGTATTTTTATTTTATTTTTATTTTCATTATTATTCGGGGTGTTCCCTTGTCTCTATGTTTCCCGGGGTGTTGGTTGGACGGACAGCGGCCAGGCCTGCCGGTTGGTCGAAAAAATGTTCGGCACATGCCACATAGAGGAATATTTTCCGATAATAGAGATCATACATTATATGTGTGAAATACACAGAAAAAATATCCATTCCGTGTCACCTTGAAATATTTTCGCTGATCAAGTAACTTTTACGCCTCCCACCCCCTCCTCCTCCTCCCTTTTCCCAGTTTGCCCCAGCCAAGATGTGTCGGTGAGGCAGCTCACTAGGTACCAGATATACGTGTAGAAACATGTCATGTATGTATGTTATATGCAGTATGTACAACTGCATGTATCACCTACCGCGTTCACGTTACACCAGACCCAAAGCTTCTCTCGTGCTGTCTCTCGCTTGAGAAATTCCCGACCCGTCCGCCACAGGCGAACAGACAAGCACAGTAACAAGCAGACAAACAAACAGGCAGGTAGACAGGCAGGCGGGCAGGCAGAGAGGCGGGCAGGCAGACAGACAAGCACACAGAGAGACATACAGAAAGTCAAACAGGTAGACAGACTGACAAGGCGGAGGCGAGGCGTGTCGTAACTCGTGATGACAGGTCTGTGAGCCTATAAGCATGACCAACTAATACGGTCTGTCTTGTCTACGTAGATCAATCAGGTTGATCCATCCACACTCGCCTACTTGCCTCTTACTTACTTACTTACACGAGTCGAGACGAGCTCGGCCGCAAACTGAGACCTACCTATGTAATATGTAAACACTTTGTGGTGGGTAAGAAGAAGAGAGTGATGCGAGGGATTGGTTTGAAACAAGTACTTCCTTAAGGTTAGTACATAATTACCGAAATATAGGCCATGCGCTGCTGTGTAGAATGACTCTCAAACGTGGCAGAGAAACGGCCGACTACCATAGGTGTAGTATACTTGAAACCTCATCATCATCACGTGCTCCGAGTCCTAGATATCAGATACGGTTTTACACAACGTCACTTAGTCCACCGAACCAAACGAGGCGGTGCAAGTCCGATCGGTGCCCCTGACCCACGCCTGAGGCTGAGACCGACTCCTCAGCTCTGAGTTGGCATTATTGCAGTACAATATATATGAGGCGCGGCTTGTACGACCCATACAACTCACCGATGAACGAGCGGAACGGGTGGACCGTCCGTCTCTCTCTCACCGAGCGTGAGCGTTGGTGACGCAGGCCCGGGATCTATAGGATGAGACTGCGGTCGGGTTGGACGGACTCTCCGAGACCCCGGCGCGGCGGGCGGGCGGGCATGCGTGATGATGATGGGCTTGGGCCCCCCTTGCTTTCTGTCGACGAGGTGGATTAAGTCGCCTAACTCCGTACGTCAAACACTGGATCCGGTATTTCAAGTTGGGACCCGACTCGCCGGGTAGGGCTCGATCATGCCGGGGCTGGTTGGTTATATTCGGCGAACGACCTTGCGCCGCGGCTTATGACGTCGGGACAGGCCGTGCGTGAGCTGGGATCGATAGTCACGACGGTCGCTTATAAGTTACGGGCCCTCGCCCAATTGCTTCCTTAATACGTCGGGCGATATACAAGGGCATTGGCATAACATCACCAACCCCCATTACCTCATCCATCTAATCTGAAAACATCGCATAGGTTGATGGTGGGTTCGCAGCAGGATGAAAGGCGCGACAACAGTAGTTCCATGTGTCAGTTAGATGCCTGCAACCAGTCAATGTCTACTCTACACGCCGTGAAATGAATCCCAAACGCCGGCCGAATGCAGTAAGTAATATCGCTTGCATATGTCCAAGGCTTCTTTTCGTCCGTCCTATGCTGCCAAGTATGCGTACTCTTTGTTAAACGCCCGTCCAATAACCATCCGGCGGATTTCTGATGTCCCTGCGCCTATTTCGTATAGCTTGGCACTGAACAGCATGTTAGTCCGTCGTTGGTTACTCTGTGGCAGTAATTCAAAAGGGGAAGGGGGGAAGATGGGGTTTGCTTACTCTCTTAGTATCCTAGAAGCGGGCATCTCCTCCACATATCCCATACCGCCGAGGAGCTGGATGCAGTCGAGCGCACACTCGGTGGCCCGTTCAGCAGCATACAGGATCGCACCCGCGCAATCCTGCGTCCGGACGATTCCCTCCTCATCAACAGCCTTGGCCGTCGCATACGTATACATGCGCGCGGCCTGTAGCTTAGTGTACATGTCGGCCAGCTTACCCTGCACGAGCTGGTTGTGCGCAATGGGGCTGCCGAACTGTTTCCGCTGGTGCGTGAAAGGCAGCGCGACGTCGAGCGAGGCCTGCATGAGGCCTAGAGGTCCCGCGCTGAGAACGAGACGCTCGAGGTCAAGGCCCTCCATCAACACGCGAACGCCGCGGTTCACCTCGCCGAGGATGTGCTCGTCCGGCACAAAGACGGACTCAAAAACGAGCTCGCCAGTGTTGCTGCCACGCATGCCCATCTTGTCGAGCTTGCGGGCGCAGCTGAAACCGTCGGTCTTGGTGTCGACGATGAAGGCGGTGATGCCCTTGGACCCGGCATCGGGCTGCGTCTTGGCGTAGACGACAACAACGTCGGCGTCGGGGCCGTTGGTAATCCACATCTTGGTGCCGTTGAGCAGGTAGCCGCCATCGACCCTCGTGGCGCTCGTGCGCATGCTGACGACGTCGCTGCCGGACCCGGACTCGGACATGGCGAGGGCGCCGATCTTGGTGCCGGCGATCAAGCCGGGGAGGAACTTGGCCTTCTGGGCGGCGGAGCCGTTGAGCTGCAGCTGGTTGACGCACAGCTGGGAGTGGGCGGCGTAGCTCAGAGCGATGCTGCCGCTGGCGCGCGACAGCTCCTCCATGACGATGCAGTGCGCCTGGTAGCCCATGGCGAGGCCCCCAACGTCCGCATCGGCCGTCATGCCCAGGAAGCCGGCGGCGCCCAGTTTCGGCCACATGTCGTTGGGGAAGGCATTGGTCCTGTCGGTGCGCGCGGCGACGTCCTCGCTGATCTCGCGGCGCACGAACTCCTGCACACTCTCGCGCAGCTCGGAGAGATCGGCGGTCGAGGGGGGCTCGAAGCCCTTCGGGTGTTTATTCGAGGCGAAGGTGCGGCGGTGATGGATCTGGGGCACGGTGACGGCGGCGGGGGAGATGGAGATTGTCTTCGCCGCGGGACGTAGACGTCCTAGCGCTCGAGCTGCTCTGAGAGTGGCCATGGCTTCGTCGACTTCGACTTCGACTTCGACTCTGGTGGGGGATGCGGGAGTGATGGCATGAGAAGAGAGGAGGAGAGAGAGGAAGGGAAGAAGAGAAGTTAGGTTGTCTGTCGGTTAGATCAGGTCAAGATAAGATAGTGTAGGAGTAGGAGTTATGGGTAGTGGTAGCGGTAGTGTGGTGTACTTGGAGTGAGTGACGTTCACTGGCTGGGTGACTGCCTCGGTCGGCATCTCAGCTGCTAGACGCGGCTTCCGTCGGTTACAACCGGGCCGCCGTAGGATGAGATCACCTATCCAACATGGTGTAGTGAGGGCTTCCTCCTTCCTCTGCACCTCTTCTTATACCACTTATCTACATGTACCTTTGAAGTATGCCACTACCGTGAATTCTCTAGCCCAAGTATACACAAGCTACCGTAGGTACTCTCAAGACATAGTCTCCTCTCCCCTCTCTCCTTTCTATGCAATTCTTGTCCCATTCCGCCCTCACAGAGAATCCCGGCCATGTCCATAGCAAGACCCTCGCGTGACCTCCTCGGTCTCTCACGCCAATTGACTCGACACTGCACTCCCAGACGAGCAGCCGCCGCGAGCCGAGCCCTTCCACGTCCCGGCGCCGCACCCTCGAGAACCGCCGCCTCATATACGGCCCCTTACCAGGCCAATGCCATCTCCGTGCTGCAGAGCAATGTAGACACGAGCTCAGATGAGTTCCGCGAGAACGAGCGGCTCATGGCCGACGCCATGGCCCGTCTCGAGAACCTGACACGGGCCGCTCAGGCCGGCGGCTCTGCTAAGGCCCGAGAGAAGCACCTTGCGAGGAAGAAGATGCTCCCCCGGGATCGTCTGACGGCATTGCTAGACCCCGGAACCACCTTCATGGAGTTGTCGCCTCTCGCCGGCCACGAGCTGTACCCTGAGGCCGACGTCCCCGCTGGCGGCATCATCACCGGCGTTGGTGTCGTGGAGGGCGTCACCTGTGTCATTGTCGTCAACGACAGCACCGTCAAGGGCGGCACGTACTATCCAATCACGGTCAAGAAGCACTTGAGGGCGCAAGAGGTGGCAAAAGAGAACAATCTCCCGTATGTTGGCTTATTCTAGCCCCGCGGGTCTTTTCCTGCAGCACTCACACGAACTAACCGACGGCTTTTTTTGGCAGATGTATATACTTGGTGGATTCGGGAGGTGCCAACCTTCCACATCAGTCCGACGTCTTCCCCGACCGCGAGCATTTCGGCCGCATATTCTACAATCAGGCGAGGATGAGTTCGCAGGGCATCCCTCAAATCTCCGTCGTCATGGGTCTGTGTACGGCAGGCGGTGCTTATGTGCCGGCTATGAGCGATGAGAATATCATTGTTGAGAAACAGGGCCATATCTTCCTTGCAGGGCCTCCTCTCGTCAAGGCAGCCACAGGAGAAGAGGTATCAGCTGAGGAGCTAGGAGGCGGTACCTTGCACACCTCGGTCTCGGGCGTATCAGACTACCTCGCAGTCGACGATGCGCACGCCATCGTCCTCGCGCGGCGTTGTATCAGCAACCTGAACTGGCCGCACAAGGCGGCGCCGCCCGCCGAGACGTACGCCCCGCCCCTGTATCCCGAGTCAGAGCTTCTGGGCATAGCTTCGACGAATCTGCGGAAGCCCTTGGCTATCCACGAGGTCATCGCACGCATCGTTGACGGCTCCCATTTTGCCGAGTTCAAGCGGGACTTCGGTACAACGCTGGTCACAGGGTTCGCCCAAATCTACGGACACAAGGTAGGCATCGTAGCGAACAATGGAATCTTGTTCGGCGCCTCAGCACAAAAGGGAGCGCACTTCATCGAGCTGTGCGCCCAGCGCGGTATACCCCTTGTCTTCCTGCAGAATATCAGCGGCTTCATGGTCGGAGCGCAAGCCGAGCGCGAAGGCATTGCCAAACACGGGGCCAAGCTCGTAACGGCCGTCGCGTGCGCCGACGTCCCTAAGTTTACGGTCGTGGTGGGTGGTTCGTATGGAGCCGGGAACTATGGCATGTGCGGGCGCGCCTACTCGCCTCGCTTCTTGTGGATGTGGCCCAATGCACGTATCGGTGTCATGGGCAGCGAGCAGCTCGCGAACGTCATGCAGACCGTGGGACAGAAGGCCGACCCCGAGCTCCGGGATCGGATCGAACGCGAGAGCGACGCCGTGTTTTCCTCTGCGAGGTTATGGGTAAGTCGAACTCCATGCTTTCATAGAGCATTCCCATGTCATTCCCTTACGGCCTGATCTCTCGTCAGCACCGTTTTTCTCTTATCTCGCTTCAAGAAGTCCCTTGGCTAACTCCGTGCGTCCCAGGATGACGGCGTAATCCCCCCGCAGCACACGCGGCGGTACCTTGGTCTGGGGCTCCGCGCAGCCATGGGTGGAAGGAATGAGATTAAACCCGGCGATACCAAGTTTGGCGTGTTCAGGATGTAAAGTAGAGCATGTTTCTTGGCTGTCGATCTTCAATCTCATTGGCGGTATGGAGCGGCGCTGGTAGTTACATTAGAATATTGAGAGGGTGATTTAGGCGCCAATAGCTTGCCTGCATTGGAAAATGGGACGAACCAGATGAATGAGATGAATGCAACATACAATTATCTAAATAAGTAGCCAAATAAATAAACAACTAGAGCGCCATGGAGCAGTCTTCCGCCGCATATTTGTTACTCCCTAGTGCTCATGCCTTGTCTCCGACATATATTTATGTATCTATATATACATATATACTAATATCAATATACATGCTACCTAAACTACAAATAAAGTAAGCTTCTTTACGCATTACACCAGCTGCAGATGTATCAGATCGGGATCTCCTACCTACTTCATATGCGTTACATCCAGCGTCGTCACGGCGAAGCTCTCGCCTCTCGGTATCGTATCGTATTGTATCATCGTAGTGTAGGTAGATAGGCTCGTGCGTTTGGAACGAATGGTTCGGGGACTTTCGGAACCTGCAGGATTCTTACATACATAAGGTAACATACATACCTACATACATACATGGAGAACTCCGTGCGCGCGGAGCGGAAACTACCTTACCTACCTTACCTACAGCGCTGCGACGAGTTCCCGCCCGCCCACATCATCAGTTCACTTGGGTCGGGTGGGGGAAAGGAGAGGAGATGGAATTGCTGGGGTGCTATTCCCGTCGTTTCGTCGAACTGACAGACGAACGAAGAACCCTACCCGAAACCAACAGCAACATCATACCTTATCCTGTGTTTCCAGTTAGCTATTATGAGAATGTATTAACAGACAGAACAGCATTGTGTTCTACAAATGAGTTATATCCATATATATCTATATCGCTCGACGGTGGTCAGTACGCCAGGTGGTAGAACATGTATTCATACAACTAAATCGCCTTGCCTATGTACTTCAAGACTATAACTTATATGCTGTATATTAGAAGGGAGTACTAAGTCTCGAGTTGCACTTGACACGAGGCAAATGCCATGCCATAATGCACAACCTCGCGCCCTAGTACTTAACCTCAATTCCCGCTCTCATCGGGTTAATCTTGACCATAACGCATCTACTTATACTTAAAGTGGTACAGTTAACACACATCTAGAGAAAAAGCTCGCAAGTCTCATTGCTTTATAGTTATAGAATGAGGACCCTAAAAGAATATGCCGCCTCCTATCCATGGCACGAGATCTAATTTAATTATGGCACAGTAATCATCACAATCACTGCGAGTTGCTAATACATTTCCGAGGCGGAAAGGCATATAAAATCCACACTAAATACTCGTCGCGCAAAAAAAGGCGAGTATAATATCTCATTTTACCCTAGCCTGTCTAATTATTATATATCTCGCTTAAAAAAAAAAACTTGACTCCCGCATAGTGTGATCAGAAAACCATCACCACGTGGAATGTAATCAATTAATTTTCTCCAAAGCGCTCCGACTTAACGTAATAAAATGAGTAAGTAGGTAGGTAACCGAACTCTTAGTTAGTCGTGCAGCGGCAGCCTGTAATTACTATACTGCATACGTGTATTATAACTATGCATGTATTCTATCCCGGGATATAATACTTACCTACCTACTCGACATGACTCGCTCAAAGGGTCGAGGGTTCGACGTGTGTATATGCAGGCCATCACATGCGACATCCTACATGTCAGGTCGGTCCGGCCAAGTCGGGACGAGCCGGTTGACAATATAGATAGATAGGTAGGCACAGTAGATTGCCTAGGGAAAACAAGTAAGTACCTGCAGCAGCCTTACGTTATGTGTTGGAGTCGTAGCGGGTAGTAATTCCGGCAATAGAGATACCGAAAAGTGGTCAACTGGGTATGGAGTTACGTACATGTCGATATCCGGCGGCTGATCATAGTCACATGGGCAAGGCGCAAAACAGCGGCCCATCCCGTCCGCGTCGGGAACTCTCCCCCACACCGTAGTGTAGCTTTTGATCGACAGTTTTATCCTTCGCTAGTGGATAGCACACCTAAGTAGGTAGGCAGGTACCTGCCTCGGTAATATGGGTAACCAGTAGAGGTGATCATGAAAATATCCATTACCTACATCATTCATGGGTATATCAAGTAGAGATCATCTACATTACTAAGTTAGGTACAGGGAAGTAGCAGATAATATGACTGGACATCGACTACTACCTCGGTGTTTTCGTTTTCGTTTTCTTTTTACTTCACACCGTTTGTTATTGGTTCCTGACTGACGCTTCCGTCCAGCTTCAAAAAAAGTAAAAATATACCAACTTGTTTCCGGCAGGCAGGCAGGCAGGCAGGCAGGCAGGGTTAGGTTGGTTTCCGCAACATCATGATCATTCGGGAATAGAAGGTATAGCCTACATACAGCAAGGTACATCACAAAGACGGTCTTGATGGCAGTAATTGACATGAGGTACCTAATTGGTGGGGATAAATTTGGGGTTGGTAAGCTTAAATACTTCTCGGTCTCTTGTCAACCTAAGAGTGTAAAGGCACAGTATACTTCGTACCTATGACGTCTTCAGGCCGCCTAAGCTTGGAGTTATATACTAGGGTGATACCCGGCCACGAGCCAGAGGGCCATTGATTTTCAGCCGCAAGGGGTAGTTGAGCTGAAGAGTCGGGCGGTTTAATTAAAAGCTTACCTAAGAGGGGTAACACAATCATTGGCTGTTCCGACCCCCTGGTTTCCGGCGGGGAATAAAGGGGGCGGGGGGAAGGGGGCAGCGGGCGCGAAGGAACAGGAAGGAGAACAAAAGACGGAGAAGAAGCGAAAGAAGAAAAAAAAAAAAAAGGACCTGTCACGTCACGTCGCATGTCCCGCGATGCAGCCAGGCAACCACACCACATGGCGCACTAGTGTCGATATGCCCAGGTCGGTCTTTAACTTGATTAGTCGTGTCTCTGTACGAAGTTCCTCTCCCGGCGACGGACGGGTATCTCGCACCCACGCCACCAAACAAGCAGGCTTGAACAATACTTCGCACGATAAACCAGGTGGAAGCTGGATTAACTCCTGAGTGACTGGCTTCCCATGTCAGCCGCATATTTGCCAAGTACCTAGTATAGGTCGTCATGCGATGCGGTCATGATAAACCGCACCGCCTGGTTGGATGGGCCTTTTTTTTCTTGCCCTTTCTCTTGCATTAGGTGCAGAATCAAGAAAAGCCCAGGCCCGAGCACGGGTTCGTTGCCGAAGGCGGTCTGATCCGGCGACGGTTGCCTTTTTGGTTTGAATCTTCTGCGACGGAGACGCCGACGAGGTATAAGCGGTGAATATCAGATAGGTACCTAGTGCCTAAGTGCAAAGCAAATCAACGGCACCTATCTAGTATAGGTAGTCTGCTCCTATCCATGCGCACGAATCGAACCAAGGGACAACGCGGCGGTCAGCCATCTGAACCCATGACGGGCTCCAAGTAGGTAACTAATGGAGGGATCCAACGGGAGAGGAGCATCTAATAGGCAGCTGCCTCTCGGGTAGGGTTATTCCTACGGGAACAACGACGACATAGGTAGGCATGTGTGACGAAGACCCCGGCCATCGTCACGCTGCAGGTTTTTTTTAACCTTGCACTCGGGTAGTTTAAATGTAAGGCTTCGTTCAGGGTATCCGCAGCGTGGGGGGCAGCTCGCCATTTCGCCTCCCACCGAGTGTGTCTTGCAAGCACATCATATTTGCTCACTGGGACCCGGCTCCGCTCGTGAGCCAACCACGGGTTGCGAGGAGGAGAGATCGACTTTGGCGTCTGGCAAATTTTGGTGAAGGGCTGTCGGTCTGGACTAGGTATACTACATGTAGCTAGAGTTTGGCCGGTATTTATTGGTTATCCTTTTCCTAGTCTACACTTTCAATCTTTCGATGTCTGCATATCGTCAGGCAGGTAACAGACATACCTCTTCGGCGACCAACTTTGGTACTTGGCAGGTATGGGGAGCGAAATTTGGAAGAGCCAAGTTCATAGAACTAGCCTGAATGTAGAAGGGCCCGCTGCTTAGTACTTCGCTGTGATGTGTGAAAATGAACTTTGGCTGATGATAGTTTCGAGGATTCTCGTGTAGATAATAAAGCATCGGAACAGCATCACTCTGATTTGGACTGAAGTTCAAATGGTAATAATAGTGAGAATCGGGTTGTCGCAGGCCGTTTTTTCGAGCGTGTTCTGGAGTATATCTGCTTCGATAGTGTATGCAACAGGGGCATCGTGGAATGAGCGGGGATTCAAGGTTAGTAGGTATTAGGATTCAGGTACACTAGAACAACCAGCCAGGACGAAGTAGGTATTGCGGCATAAAAGGTTTTATTTCTTCAAATGCTTCGCCCCTTGAAAGGCACGCCACACAGCTAGGTTGTCAGACAAAATCGCGATTAGCCATGGGAACATGTAAAATCGACTTTCTTTTCTGACAAATGATCTTGGGACATTTGCGCGCTATCCGTTCATTTCTGCAAATACCTATTTCGTAAAGATGCGAACAGAGGTGCCGCATCTCTGTTTACCCAAGCTTGTAAAACAAGCCTGCAAATGTTGATGGAGCTGACCAACTGTATGTTTCTGTAGCCTCTACTGGTCTTCAACGCCGCCCAGATGAAGTCAGAGTATAAACTACTGTCCCATAAAACCGCATAACGCCGGTGTGATGTGCGAACGCCGTTGACACACAAACACGGTTTTGAGAACCGCTTGACTCGCTGTAGATAAGATGCTGGTAATCCATGAGTTGCGACTTCGAAGCACACTCCTTTTTTCTTTTTCTACATTTTCCTTCTTTTGCGAACTTGTATTGAATTGAACGCCGCTATGATGCTCCCTTGCGCTTGGTGGAAATGAGGTCGAGTGAAATTGATGCCCACAACGCTATATTAAAAATTGTCAAGCACATATTTTTCTGGCAATGGCAATCAACGGTTGGGTTTTTTCTCGGCCTGTCGCTTGAGAAGTAGTGACAGCTGGCTCTTAGAATGGCCCAAAGGTATTGTCGCTGCATTACTGGGTTGGGTAGGGGTCATTTGTCGGCTCACTCCGGAAAAGTCCGAGGTTTGCGATACTGCGTCATAGGTCTCCTTATTACCGCCTGCCTCGAATGAGCCTGCCAAGGAGCCTTGAGAGTGAACGTTCTCCGTGAACCCGTAGATTGTTGCTTGACCAATCACGGAGGTATCAAGCTTGGCTAAGGTCGACGACATTAAGCTAGATGACGGGACAAAAGACCGGCTTACCTCTCGTGAGGGTGGACGGGTCGAACCAACATCTGAAGAGGACCTGGCCATAAATGGCGAAGACTTGGAGTGCAAGTGATGTTGTGTATCGCCTTGAACAGAAGATGATAGCATCTTCGTACCGTTCTCTGCCCTCTCCCGACCCAATTGAGCTAGATTTTGCTTCTTAGCTTCGGCACTGCCCTGTTTAATTGGGGAATTTTGCACGGGCTCGGTTTTGGACAGTGTTTCTTCAACAAGCGGCTTCGTCATGGGGCGTTTCCCAGCAGCCTTGGAACTCAAAGTAGTTTCTGTCCCCTTCTTCGTACCCGCCGACTGCTGTTCCGACCTCTCCAGTATTGTTGATACTGAGCTGTGTGAATCATCGTATTTAGACCCAAGCAACGAATCTGCTTCTTTAGGCCCTACATCAGAGGCCACAGCAGAAGATTGGGAGCTTGATCTTCGGGGCATCCCAGGTCTTCTCCTAGATGACGATGCTACGAACGCTGCCGCCTTCTTTTTCGATTTGTAAGACTGTCCTTTTCTCTTTTCTTCCTTAGTCGTTAGGTTCCCCAGATCTCCGGAATTACTGCTTTGAACGGTCGTCGTAGGAGTTGTTGCCCCACTTCGCTTCACGCCACCTTCATCGATTCCAATTTCGGGCGGTGATACGAATCGAGCTGTTGGCCGCGGTCCGGAAGCCGAAGGCCCTCTAGGCTTCTTGAGAATGGGATGCGGAGTCTTGGCAGAGGATGTAGGTTTGGATTTTGGCTTCGACGCAGATACCACGGACGTGGCTTGGACGCCGTCTGATTTGGAAGCCGACGTTATCGGAGAGGGCTACCGGCACACTATTAGCGAGCGATCTGCTAGAAAGTTGAGTGGAGCTTACAGGCTCATATCGATTATCTGGTCCCCGTAGCTTGACAAAAGATGCCTCCTCCGAGATGTCCTTAAACAGCTGTGCAATAACCCTCCCCGAAAGGTAACGACGATCTCCACCGAGCACACGTGTCCAGAAGTTTTCTAGTCGTCTCGCAGTAGGATCGTATAATTCCCGAGATGTTGTAGAGAAGACTGCACCATAGATTAGAGCTGCGAGATCACTGGCGATAAACGATGATTCATTTACCATGGCAAGCCCTTAAAATCTGCTCTACCGGTATGATGTCATACTTTGCGATTTCCTCATAGACAGCGTTTCTGTTGAGCACTATCCCCTTGGGCAAAATCGTCTGCACCTGTGCCATCTTGTACGATGCTCACGGCGGCCCCGTTCGATAGCCTCAGATAGCGCTTTCCGTTCTACTTTCCAGCGACCCCCGTTGGTTGCAGATATCCGGAGTCCAGTCGACGCGTGTTTCTGAGTCATAGCTCGTAGGCGAAGCCGCAAAGCAGAACAATATCTTAACAACTCTTGGCACAATTTGAAGTCGGGGAGGGGAGGGGCATCCCACGTCAGGTCCACGTGTATAAAGCTTGTTCCGGCTACACGCAGTCAGGCCCTCACCAAGTATGGAGCGGGTTAGAAACACAGCGCTAATCGTTCAAAAGTGACGCCGGTGAACCGGCAAGCAGCTTTGGCGTGTAACCGAGAGACAGAACCAGCAGAGTGCTAAAGGCGGGTTACCAGCCGACGGGACCATGAAAGCAGCGGGGGTTGAGCACAGAGAACCCTTGGAAACCACAGTCGATGTATAAGTGGAAGAGAGCGCAGAAGCCAAACAGCGTATCAGGACGCGCCTGGCCGATGCCTGAGGGCGGTAGATAGGCCGTCTTGCGGATATGTATGGAGTTCCGAAGGGAAGTGCCGCAACTTGGGCCACTTCAGTCAGATTCAGAGCACGAACAGAAGACAAGGTGGCGATTGTAAGAAGGCGGTAGTCTGGCGGCTTGGGAGCTAGAAGGCTCGTAGGTACCGTATGACAACTTGAGATACGGACAGACTAAGCAGTTCACGTATGGTGATATAAACGACCAGCCAGAGAGGCGATCCGAGCCAGATACGTGATGTGTCGACGCCGTCAGAGGGGATTAGTTTAGTGGATTAGGTAGGTATGTAAAAGGAGGGCGATATACTATGGTTGTGACTGTTATGTATAAACTTATAAGCATAAGACCCAAAGCAGACACAGCCTGAAGAGGAGAGTGGGCGTGATCCGAGCATGAAGCCGGAAGAGCGAATCCTAGGTATGGGTAAGGTATGGGTGAGGGCAGCCAGAGTGAGGAAGGGAGAGCACTCAAATGTCGAAACGGGAGTTGTTGACGTAGAGTACGTACTTAGATAATGAGGTAGGTATACATCGCATGTACATGTAGCCAGGGCAGGAGGTAGGGGGAGGTTAGGATGGATGTAAGGTTTGTAGGGTAGGGAGGTACTGAGAGAAGGTAGGGTCGGTATCCAGCAGCGTGCCAGGGGTATGCGAGGCGAGGCATGGAGGTGCGCACGCAGGCTGCAGTCAGTCAGTCAGTCACGACCGAGCAAGGCCAAGTTACCTTTCCGTCATGGTCTCATGGTCCCTTCTGAAAGAAAAAAGATAATTAAAAATTCGCCAGGTGTAGTGGGCAGGTACGGAGCACGCTACGAAGTACAATGGCAGAATCGAGGAGCCACCACCTACTTACAAGTACGTAGTACACACTACCTACCTCCTTATGTACTTACTGCCTACTTCCGCACACACCATTATTATACTCTACGCCAAAGCACACTACACCAACCTAGTTCTTACGGCACCGCTCTATCGGTCGTGCCTGTCGATGGCACTCCCCGAAAATGAGTTTTGGGTAGGTACCTAGCACGGACGGACCTGGCTAGGGAGGGAAAGGTCCCTCCCCATTAGGCCCGTTGCCAGGGCCTAGTGCAGGCGCAATGACGGGAGTCACCACCCGATTCTTACTTACCTAATAGGACAGACACCTGTAGTAGGTCTCCTTGTAACCTGTAACTCTAGGTACACTACGTACCTGGGCAGGTCCACGATCCGGGCTCTTAGCTCATGTAGCTCCCAGCTGTGCTCACGATGATGCATTCCTCCTCTGACCTGACGCTCTTACTGATTACACCTCTTCCACCCCTTTCCCCCCAATCTTCGACCTGATTTGAGTTATCCATTTGAGTTACTCTATATAACGTTACGCTACCCTCCCCATCCTCTCACCACACCAGAGGAGAGGCCGAACTTTGAATAGAAAAGGATTCACCGCTGTTAGGTATGTACTCGCAACACCGGGCGTGGAGACGTGTTCGCCACGTCCCAGAAGTCTCCGCACTTCTCTTCGTCGCTGGGATCTGGGATCTTGGGATCTGGGACCTGGGATCATTCAACCCATTAGAGTCTTCTCACTAGACAACTGTCCGCCTCAAATACTTTCCGGTTGGCGCTGCCTACATAACAATTAATCGCCATGTGCTTGGCGACGCCGCCATGGCTAATCCACATCGCTCTCCTGTCGTCAACACCATCAGATCGAAACCCGCAGCAGCACGTCTCCTATCTCGTCTCTGCTCGACCAGGACTTCGCAGCTCTGCAGGTAACAGCAATCGGCCATGTTTCGGACATGATAACGCAGTATCCGTGACCACTGTCCGCCCACCTCGCCAAACTCTTAAGGTTGGTTCCCTTATCATCTACCTGCCTACCTAGGTAGCAAGGCACACAGCGCCGTCGCCAGTCAGTCCACTATCTGCTGCCGCTACGGAGTATCTGCTACCAATATCTGCTGCTGCTATCTGCGACACTATCTGCGACTACTATCCACTACTACTATCTGCTACTACCATCAGCTGCCCACGTGTGACCTCCTCCATAGGCATCTCTGCCGCATTTGAATACCGCCAACTTTAGTAGGAAGACCGGTGTGCAGGCATTCCGTCGCTATCCTGTCGCGTCGAATGATTGCCTTCCCCACGTTTTTTCAGCGGATCCTGTGCTGGGGCGAAAACGTTCTAGAATGCCTCATGCCGTTTAGGGCCGTTCCCCTCTTCTGGGCTCCCTTCCCAGCCGCCGGATCGATGGACAAGCAATGATGCGGCTATATGTTGTTTCACTTGTACCGGAGATGGGCATAGTCACATGGCTCATATTTACTCCTTTTGTGAAGCTATCAAACATCACTTGATCCTAGCGTTGCACATTGCCTCGGCCCCAGTCTGGCCGCTCATTCCCCCAGGTTTCGCAATGAGACCACGACGCCTTGGCTTGATTTCTTCATGGTTGGCGCCTTTCCAGATCTTCAACATGGAGGCCCAGTGGGCCTCACGAAGGGCGACTGTGAGTGAGCCAGTGCACGCACAAGCATCGCGTTCAGCTCCGCTGTACCAAGTACACCGCCAGTCAACTGAGGCCTGGCCCGCAGCAGCAACTGCACAAACTTCCTCTCAGCATGGGCCTACATAGGTGTTATAATCCTTCGTCTCTGGCCAGCCGCCAACTTGCATCCGAATACCTAACTAGAGGCGAGGCACATGATGAAATCCCGTACCCGGTCCCGTCTGCGTCATTTACTATGTTAGAAATGTGGTCTGCAGGCCTATTGGTGAAAATTTAGAGGTTTGTGTGAGACTGCTATCTTATCCAACAACTGGCCACCTACTGTCTGCTCTCTTAATGTCACGCTGCTTCGTATTCGCTCATCTGTGACTGACTGGCCTTTCCCCATCTCTTTATTCCATTATGGCATCTGACATTGATCTGCTTGTCGCGTTGCGGGGCGCTCAGGTCGTGTGACCTCTTTAACCAAAGCGCTTTGAACTCAGACGGAACTCTCATCTATTGGCTACCCATCTGAAAGAACACAACGGCACTAACTTGAGAGGTCAGCTCGCTCATAAGCTTGAGTGCTGCCCGCAGACAAAGCGTGCTTCGCATATTGATTGAGTGCCGGTAGTACACGTTTGCCTACTAAATCGGCTATCGACCTTCCTGGCTTCTCTCTGACATCCGACCAATAGCCCGGGCGTCAATCACATATCAAGGGACTTGAGAAAAATATCCCAGCATGAGAAAAATGTAGCTGCCCAGATGTGTAAATGCATGACACCACCGAGACGGCAGCGGAGCATGCCATCTTAGAGCATCCGCTGCTTCAACGTCACCATTACCCTTTCTGTGCAAGCTTTGCGCGTCATAGCCATCCATGTCGGTGAGGCATATGTCTGCTTCTCCCGCTCACCCCATCTTCTTTTTTTGATGGTTTTTAGTTCCCACTTTTCCCGAGCTGCAGGTCACAGCTTCGGAGACCTATGCCAGACACGTTTTATTTCCGCCAAATGCCGGGGAATGCCGATTTCCTCTGGAAGGGCTTACTTTTCCCCTTTCCTTGCCAAGAAACACCTGCAGGAACACACAAACGTTGCTGGCAAACTCTAGCATGTCCGTTGGTTCAGATGTGCGCCTATGATTCCTGCGCCCCCAAGAAAGGACCGAGAGCTCCCATTTACACTTCTCCACGATGATCCCCTTCCGCTTTCGGATCTCCCCTGCGGCCCGGCCCCTTTTGCTGTATTACGCGCTTTGGCGGATTCCAAGAGAAGTAATAATGCAGCTACCGACGTCAGTGGCGCATACACACTAGCGAGGAATTAGCCAGTCCACCCATTTTGAGGCGGGGAATAGCCTTGCGAGAGTGTCCCAAAAAGGGGCAGCAAGGCTGACGAAAGCTTACCAGGGATATCAGATAGACCCTGCCTGTCAGCTGGGTGTGTTGTGGGATTGCGATACCAAACATAGATGGTGGTATGTTCTTCATGTTTTCATTCTTTAGCGGCAGACTGTCGAGCAAGCAAGTCTCCGCGATTGCTTCATCGTCTCACTCGACAATCGGGAGGAACACAACCCCGACAATGGTCAGCAGTGACCGCAACCACTGCACCCGCTAAGCTCGGCACCGGTTAATCTGCTTCTCATTGGTGGTCAAATGGATGTCAGCTTTTCTAGCCATCAGACTGGGATTCTAGCTTACTCGCTTACGTTGCGCGTAAGCAATTGACTTTACCGGTGAATGAAGCAGCAGCAACTTGACTGTCAATGCATCTCGCAGTTGGGTAAGATCTTGTCTAATCACTTGCATAGCCGGCAAATATCTCTTCATTGTACCTTGCACGACAGATCCGACTTTCAAGGTCAGATTTTAGCCTCCTTTCCTCCTGCCCCCGGTCCCGAGTCGATCGAAGTGCAAAAAGGCTAGCAACTCCTCCCAGCCCTCCATGCATGAGCAGTACAGTCATCAAACTTTCATACAATGTTTCAGCCAGAATGCGCAAAGTCGCAGTGACGTTTCCAATACCCCATCTCTAATACCCCATACTCAACACTTTGACATGATGTCTAGTCTCAAGACAGCGTTCGGCATCATTCATGTTTTTTGAGTCGACTTTTACCGTCGATGACAAAGCCAATACGCCGCTCTCATTGGGTCAGAAATAGTAAATTAAGGCTGCTTCACCATTGAATCATGAACAGTGGCTATTTCTGAGTCTAACCAAGTCACTACCACATTACGGTGCGTTTCGTTAACTAACCAATCAACCTCACTACGACGCTTTACTGTTGACTCACTCCGGGCTTGATATCAAAAATAGTCTCGCATATATTAGGACAGGTAGAGATGCTCGGCCTCTAGCAAGAAGAGTGGGAAAATATGAGTCTTTCTTCGCATAGATGCGTAGTGCCTATTATCTGCTTACATTTGCACGTTTTCATTTTGCTAGATGGTGAAGAGGGAGATAGCAAGATCAGGACAAACACTGTTAGTCCTAAAAGACTTAACATATCAAGACCTGTACGATGATTCATAGTTAGCTGAACTTGAGACGGCTTACAGATAGTTAGTGCTCAAAGATTAGTGCCCACTCCAACACCTCTACTGCCAAGAGAGTCAAAGACAGCATATTGCTCTGTCTACATAGCTTAAACACCTCGATGCCCAGCTTCCCGACGAGCTTGCCAATCATCCCTATTTCATGTGGTTAGTTCATCGCACTATACGATCAGTGCAGTTAAAAGAAACCCTCGTCTACAGCTGAATGGCACAAGTTGGTCTAGTTTGCGTTAGGGGGACGATTGCGCGACTATCCTTCTGTCGCCTAAGGGGGCGACCAAGAGCGCGATTGAAGCTTCATAGCTCTTCGATTCGAAACTAATATTTGCTTTCATGCCACTGTCCTACAAAGGTATTCTCCGGCCACCTCATCAAGCCTGTTAAGTAAGACATAACTATTAAGTCGCCATATTTGACTGTTGTAGCGACATCTCTTCACGAACAGACGCCGCAGCATCTATCTATTCCCGGTTGGTAGACTGCGTCAGCGGTTAGGCTCGCCAAGATTCATAAAACTGCTGCTTATGAGGATCTGGTTCGGTTTCCGAACGCGTTTGGTAGCGTAATTGATTCGGGAGATCATGAAATATTACTTGTTTAGGCACATGGACTAGACGAGCCAGGGCCCTTGGCGATGACACGTATCTGATCGCTCCCGGCCGTTTTATTTCGAAATCGTGCTCTCGCTTTTCAGGTCCGTTACCTATATAGATGGTCTTCCCACTCCGCCGATTGACAACAATTAGTCTTCCGAGTCTCAAATGGTAAGTTCTTATTTGGTTAGAGAGTAGGTAGCACTTAGCATCTAGACAACATAATAACCTTGTTCTCATCTTCCGTTTGGGATGAGCGCAATATCACATGAACATTGACCGGAAAGACTAGCAAATTCTTTCACGTCTTCGGACCTATATTGATCGCTCTACATAAAATCGAGCAACTGGGGAATGCAGTGATGTTGGGTCTTCGCGGATTTAGGGAGTACGCTTGTCGTCCCTGACTCCCACGAGGCCAGAAAGTCAGCACCAGCACCGGAATCACACGAAATCAATCCTAGTAGTTGATGACATAATAGACCGTAATGCGGAATGCCATTTATCTCAGCGGCGGTGGTGGGGGAGGAAGGGCAGAGGCAAAGCTCAACGACAACTCGAGAGCTAGAGACGTAATGTATGCCCGAATTGTGTGCGATTTTACCTGAGATAACTTGACACTTCTCGGCTATATGTTTCCGACACATACATAGATATCATGTTAGGACATAGCAGTAAGGATTTGCCTAGGATGGGACGAGAACAAGCGTATGTCTCGCCCCCAAGCTGCATTAAACGCCATTCGCAAGTCAACGACGCACTTCGATGAGAGTAGGAAGGCGGTCACATGGTATACGACTTCTGGGCGAACTGGGCTGGTAGAGCAAAGGCTACCTTTCCACTTCTTCTACAAGGATCTCGTCTGTCCCATTTTCCACCTGCTTCCACTCCCAGATTGACATATAACTTCAGTATGCCCGTTGATGCGTATCGCCAAATCGGATTCAGAATAAGGCGGCCACAGGGTACCAGGACTTAGTTCCTTTTTAGGGCGGTCCTGGGACGCAACGTAAAGTTTTGCAGATAATGCCATCTCGTCTCGAGCTTTAGTATCTAGAGAAGAGGGTGTGCTCTTTCTTTGTGATAAGACCCCGGGCTGGGCTGTTAGACACATACACTACACATAGCCCGGCCGGCGGATTTCTAGGCTGTAGATCTAGGAGTCATGTGTCACAAAGACACAGGCCATATACTTTAAGATCTGTGCGTACATCTTGCTTGAGTAGTTAAAGAAAGAAGGATGTTGCCAGTCGATGGGGTTCTGATTGTTATTCTTTGGTATCAGAGGAAAGGCTGAGTTTAGCCGAATGCATCGAGCGAGCGTACAAGACGGGTTTCAAAGACGCCTTTGCCGGAAGTGCTGCAAGATCTAGTCCAGGCAGGTTGATTTCGGAATTTATCTATGCTCTTATGCTCGTGTCTGTAAAAGCAGTTGACGATCTGGTTCCTATACTGATATAGATTTATAAATGCGGGCTGGTGGTAGGAGGCACATGGATGCTGAGACTCGATGTGTAAGTCTGCTGCATTGGAAGTCAAAAGGGGGAACGGCTTACATTAACTGGTAGAAATGGGCGGAGTAAGCGGTAGGAGATTGCCATTCTGGTTATTACGAGGGGTGTGAACTAGGCCAAGTTCCAATTATATGCTTCATCTCCAGTTAAAGGCAGACGGCTGTCGGTATCATGCTTCCTTCAGTGGTAGCGAGATGCCAGCCCCTTCACAAGTGGTGCCATTATTGAACCACCGAACCATAGGCATGAGCTCACTCGCAACCCATCTCGCCGTCCTAGCGTGCGTTGAACCGAACCCAAATGGTTCGTGAGTTTTATCTTGTCGGAGCCTCTGTTCAAGCCGTAAGTTGTCGATGCCCTCGGCGAGATCTGGCTGCGCTTCGGCATCTCGCTCCTTTGTCGCTCGATTCCAATACGTCGTCCTCCCCTCCGCCAGTGCCTGAAATACCACTAGCTGGTCCTGGAGGTATTCGTCGACGGCGGCTGTATGAACAACTGTCTGCTTCCATAATCGCGTTGTAACCGACTTGGCCATTTCCTTGGCGAGCGTCGTGAGTTGCTTCTTCTTCCAGCTCCGGTCGTAGAGGAAGTCTTGTCCCCACCGCAGGCCCGACTCCGAATGGGCGACCGCGAGCACATACATGCGTGAATCATGGCCGCTATCTTCGTTCAGAACGAAGTCAATCTCAGTCTCCGGGAACTCGGCGTTGAGATACTGAACCATTGCGTTCTCCATCGGCTCGCGCATAGCAGACGGAACCAGAATGCTGACGTCAATCCGCCTTATCTTGCCGAGATCGCCCGCCCGAGGCTCATCATTCCACGGCTTCACTAATCTCAATGTCTGACCGGAAGGGATCGGCTGGAACTTCAGCCATATAGCGCCCTGGGCGAAGGACCCTTTCGTCCAGCCCCGTTTCTTCAGCCGTCGCTCAACCACGATGGCGAATCTCTCCTGCAGCGTAGGCAATAAGACCTGGTCGAGGTACTCATACGACGGCGAGAACGAAGGGTTCGTACTTCCGTGGATCTCGAGTTCGATCGGGTCGCCGCTCTTGTTCCCCGAGAACAGGAGATACGGGAAGACGGCCTGGAAAATGAGCAGTGTGCTGGCGGCGGAGCCCTCTGCCCTGATGACTATGTTTCGATTCATCAATGCTGTCGGGGGCGCTGTAGGCCTGAAATCAAGCGTCTTGCTTCCTACCGCGAGCCCGTCTACCTCGGCCTCGGTGGCTTTGGCGAGCCATTCTATCGCGGAGACGTGTTGTGATTTCAGTCCTTTATGTGGTAAATGATGCGTTCAGCTGTGCTCTTCCCGTCGTCTGAAAGAAAGACGTCGCTCACCTCCGCCGCGATCCCGATTCCCCCTCACGTTGATGATCCGTATCGGCTGTGATGTTACGGCTGCGAGCGCGCAGGCCAATCTCACTAGCTGGCCTCCTCCCTCGCCAGTAGAGCCATCTAGAAGTAACGGTTTGCTAGACTTCATGCTTTTGGATCTGCTGTTGTCGACCTCTAGGCTCAAAGCTGGATGATATGCTTATGAAATGGGGATGATCTTGCTTTGCAGAAGACCGTCGTGGTTATATTGTGTGAGGTTGACCGTTCGGTTTGGGGTTTTGTTGAACCCGGTATGAGTCACCCTGGCCATGTCAATGGTAAAATCTTGTGTGTGACTAATCAAGCCTGCATGCACAAGTGAGCTTCAACCTCAGCAATAATGATCTACGTAAATGTCACCAATATCGACTATCAGCTTTGAGTGTATTCGATGTACTCACGGATGAATTTCCTTACTGCCTACCTACTTTGTAATGATAGATAATGCTGGTAGCCTATAGCGTGGCCCGATCCCCGAAACCACACTATACCACATATATGTAAAGACATATACCTATAATACTAAACAAACCTGAACTAGCTCCACTGAATAGTTGATCTTATTAGTGGGCTATGCGCTGAAATAAATCTCAAAACAGCTTACAAGTGGAAGACTGTCAAATCTTATGATGTTCGCAGTGTCTGCGTGTCAAATTATAATCATGTTGGTGATGGCTGCCAAGGTAGTATATCAGTGACATGATTCAACCCTTATATTGACTTTCAAAAGCTCTTGACGAGCATTGTACAATCAGATGCCTGCAGTGAAAATGAGCATCTCACTTATCGTCGCATGCTCCGTCAGGTAAGACTACTTACGTTTCAATTGATTAATTAAAACGTAGTACAACGCGTAAGAGGTGAGAGTTTTCTTAGACATCTGCTTAGAGTATATATCTACAGTTCATATTTGCAACCGAAACGAAGATAATATGTCATAGAAGAGAGAAAGGGAACGACAAAAAATGATTGCGCAAGTAGTATCGTCGTTTAGCCGTTAACGGGACAGAAGCGAACAGATGAGAACGCATAAATCCGAATCGGATACTCGGTGGATTTTCTTCGTGTAAGGACATCCAAATCAGCATCGGCATTAGCGTAGGTACTCATTAACTTGATTCCTCATTTCGATCACGCTCAAGTTCACGAATCTGAAGCGGGCAAGCAACCACCGGGAGGACGGAAGAGGAAACTGGAATTAGAAAGCATTACGACAACATTAAAGTATTCATTGACTTATCAAGTGAGATCAATCGGGATACAGAGCACATGGTTGGTTTCAATCTCTTCAATTCGGCCACTATAGCCAATGGCCTCTCAACTTGCATGTTCCTATCTTCGATTGGCAAGTTTTATGTATTACTTCATATTGTCATGCTAAACATATCAGTCTTCATACCCTCACTGACTCTCTTTGTAATCACCCACACTGTCCAGAACTGCCCTTCAGGCTTGATCCACAGTTTTAGGAATCATTCGGATCACGCTACCAAACTTTGGGACGGCAGATCCCGACTGCTCATGGCGGGTCAACCAGGTGTACACGTGTAGATGCCGGGGAAGCCCGCAATCCTATTGACCTAATTAGCACAAAGCTGGGGTTCTGTGAAGTTTTGCTACACGTATTGGCGACTTAGGTATCTACCTGCTGAGGATACATATAACAGCATGTTCTCAGCTAGGTAGTAAACTTTCCTGTCCCTCGTTTGTTTGATATTGAGATAATGGTAAAGGCAGGTCTCGCCAAATTGCTGGGGTTAGATGCCGGAGCACGACACAGCCAGGGTTTCTGGTGGGTTTATCCCGGCGTGGCGATAGGACATAAGAGGTACAATCTAACAGCTCACAGTTCGCTACATGATCAGGGCATGCCGTGAGAGGGAAAGAGGACGACGACGTATTCATTCGAGTCCTAGAGCCACCGGTGCCGACGGCTACAGATGGAGTCTCTTCGCTACCTGGGTATTACACCACACACCCCCATTAAGAGTCGGGGATGATTACATTATAATAATTGGGAGAACGTTGGGCCGAACATCAGACACGTGTAAAACTAGGGTCATGGGTAAATTAGCTCAAAAATTATAGCTTATTCTAAGCGTTCTACGAAGTACACTAACTAGGTTGTTTGCTGCTCATCGTCATAGTTGCAGAGTCTGTCTCGCAACCGTGGGCAGAAGTGAAAAAAGAAACAGCCCTAAAAATAAAAACCTCTAGATTCTCACGACAGAGTTCTTATAGAATACCTATCTACAGATCTACAGCTACACGTATACCAACATGACACAGCCATATTCGTACTTACCGGAACGTCCGGCAGTTGTGACGAAGGCTGCTAGCTATCCTCTTGGAGGCTTTGCAGGCTTACCCGCCTCCTCATTGATGATAGGTTAGTTATTTGCCTTGTTTTAGATTACTGATTCGAAATGAAAGCAACGGTCTCATGCTACGATCCATTATGTGGGGGCAGGGAGAGTCAAAACAGGCCAAAATAGACAGGCGGAAGTGCTGGACCGAAATAAACCACGATGAGGAATTCAAGTAGGTAGTAGATATACCTACTCAGTACCTACGATCTTGGGCCAGGCTACATCTTTGCCTAGTGTAGTGTAAGCCATCTTACTGGCCGGTGTGGCCAACTACCCAGCTTATTTGCTTTGTGCTATTGATATCATGCTTTATTAAGATGGAGATGCCCAGCGTGTCGACCAGGGTGATGCTTGTATCCAGCCCTAAACTAAAAAGGCACCCCTATATATACACCAGCACAGCCCCATCCTTGATGATGATCCGATGGGGTATCATGTAGATTTTACAGCTCAAGTCGTTAGGCCTGCTTCTGCAAGGCAATCTAGAACATGCCAGGTTAGAGTCCTTAAAGCTGTTGCCTTACGCCTGACTTATCTCATGCACGTCTGCCGCCACCTTCTACAATTGGGATGTCCACCGGCACTGTAGGTAGGTATATGTGGTGTATCAGCTAGGTATAGATATTCATCCAGATGGGAAGGACAAAGCAGGGTGTCTGTGCTCTTCCGCCTGAAAGATTTTCTCCCTGTGTGTTCTGCCCGTCCCACTGGCCCGAGACACCGAGCTACGTATGGGGGCATGCTCCGTCACGTCATGCCCGGCTTTAGTTGTCAGCATAGGTTGGCGTCGAATTGAGGCAGGCAGGCCCTTGCAGAGTGACACTTCACGATGCGTTTCGCAGGGCCAACAACGAGACGGCTACGGTATGTGTTGGCCTGCGGGCAGTGAGGCATCACCTTCCTCTGCACGAATGACGGAGGTGTAAGCAAGCATGTGAGGGACATGCCTGTTTACTATTCCAGATACACCGAGGAAAGCTAAAGTCCGATATTTTCGTATACCTACATTCAAGTTCAACTCGGTGAGTGTGAGGGCATTCGAGCTATACCACCTTGGTATAGTAACGATCAGAACTACACTAGCTACAGCTAGTGTACCGAGCTGACGATGGAGATTAGCGGAACGTGCGCGACACAACGTAGTAGTTATGAGATACAGATCGGCTACAAGCCTATACTACGGCTCGCTACCGGCAACCAATCCGACGGGATGGCCACACACGGGCAGGTTAGGGACCATATCTCCCGTGTGATACCCTGGGCGGAGCTATCCATGATGCTGCTTGCATGTAGGTAGTATAAAATCGGGGGTGGTTCGCGGGCCATTCGATCAAAGCTTCACTTCACTCCAATCCCTCGTCTCGTTCCCCCAGGCGCAACAGCGTCCGCCTTGCTCTATGAAGCTTCAATCGCCCGGGCTAGTCACGGCAAAGCATAGCCGGCACGAGGACGACCCGTCGGACCTATCTATCTCATCGGATGGGGTTTTACGAAACCGAAAACTGAACTGTCGTGCGACTTCTTGTCGTTTTCGGCCCACGGCGAGGTGAGGTGAGGTGAGGTCTCTTCGCCCTGCTGGGACGTGGGTCACGGTTTCCACATGATTACCATATCACCAGCACGGCCTGTTCGAGAGAGAGGTCGTCACTTGCATCACCGAATTGGATCGGTGAGCGATGAGAGGGGGGTTAGGTTAGTAGATCACATAGCTTAGCTCTCTCTGTCTCACCCGTTGCTGCGATCAGGTACCTCGGAGGCAATTAATATTATCCGATTATGAAAATCTGTTTTCGTTCACATCAATCATCTGTCTAGAAACGTTCGCGTCTTTCATGCGGCTATATCCGCTGGTGCGGGGAGTTGTCGCACGACATAACCGTTATTTGAGCATATATTGTCACATAAGGGACGGGTACTTGCATGTCATGATTGAAACTCCATGACGACGAGTGGACCTGGTTATCGTCGTTTTACTCGGCAATCCTATCGTACTGGTTCTGATTGCCGAAGCGATTCACGCTCATCGGGTTTCGAAACCAGATTCCCTACCTACCTTACTCAGGCCCCCTGGCATTGAAACAGGGGCACGTCAGATGCCGGCACCGTGCTTACCATAACTTTATGACGTTGCTTGCTTTTTTACGTGATACAATATGTGACAGACCTAAGCAGACTCGGCAGATATATCTACTGCCTGAAATTTCGGTCTCAGTTGTTCAAGTAACACACAGTCGAAGCATCCTCTGACATCCCCAATTCCGTCCCCTACAAAAGTAGTTCGTCCAGCTAAGGGCCCAAGGCGGTCCAATGGAGCCTAAGCTATGGCGATTAGGTTAGTGGGTTGCAAAGAATCAGCTTTAACTTGCCCGCGCGCGCAGTGTGTGACGCCCTTTATCTCCGAATGGTGCTGACCACAGCTGCCATAGTAGCCCCAAATTGTCGCCAAATTGCTAGCTCGCAGGCTAACAAAGAGCGATGTGACTGCTAATCAATAATTAGAGCGCCGCCTTCGCGAATGTTTGGAACACCATAAAAAGTGATACGTTGATTGCAAACCAATCACCTGCAGGGCAGACCGTCGAAAGGGATGATAAATAAGCCGAAAATAAATAAATAAAAGGGGGTGGGGGGAACAATAACAATGCTCAGTCATCTTAGGCAACTTTGTTTACAGCTAGGGAGGGATATGTCTAAAAAGCAACACTTTGGCAAGCAAGCCACCTCCCCTATCACATTGCCTTAGACGTCGTACTTGGTGTTGTTCATCTGTTCACGTCAAATCTTTTGTTGAGGGCATTTCTGCGCAGACCCCCTCTCTTGGGGCTGTAATGCATGAGATTAGAGATTCGTCTACCAATGATCCCCTTCAAAAGCTTTTAGGGCACCAATAATTACGGCCTTCTCTACGAGGCCACCGCGTCTATCTACGGGTTGGGCATCTATGTCTTGCTGCCTAATTTAATGTCTCGACAGCCTCAAGCAGCAGCTGGCAGCTGCTCCTCCTCTCAGAAGCTCGAATCAACGCGAAGTTTTATTTTCCCTTTGACGTATAAAGGAAGCGTGTACCACCACCGTGCCTTTATATGCCACGTGGGGGGTGGATGATACACGGCAGCGCCTCATCGGGACCGCTAATCATTGTCTACAGCCCACAAGATTCCAAACAATGGTACAGCATATTTGGGGAGGGGGGAAGGGGGAAGGGTGGGAAAGAAGGGCGAGGGGAGCTCGACATGACATTGGACTCGGCACTGCGCCCGAGTAAAATGTCCGTGGCACGCACCGTGCATCAGCAAAAGTTTTTTCCACTGCAAGGGATGAATGGGTCAATAGGCAGCGGTGAATAGGAGACTGGGCGGTGCCACGGGGGTCTTGTTTTTTTCCCACGCAGTGTCCCCTCGACTGTGCGAGGAAACCTCGCCCGGCGCTGTGGACATGATGGTTGAACAAAAATGCGGTACCCGTTCCCCTGGGACGTATGGCACTGTTCTGTTCTTGGGCGAACCACTTATGCATGTGAATGAATACAGGCGAGCTTAGTCTAGAACATAGTATCCGAACCTGCCCGATTGTATGCAGACCTTGGGAGCCTTGTCGAGGGCTCAGGGTCAGTGGTCAGTGTGTTTGACATCTTCAATCTCGTGGCGAGGCGGCTACATGCAGCACGCATGAATAACTATGTTCTCGTGGCCATTGCGGGTTACGACGTCGACTGCATGGTTCTTCTATTGGATATCTGTCGTGTAAGTTGTGAACGTGACAAGCATAGCATGTAACCTGTCAATGTTGATGAGCAGGTTTATTAATCTGAGCATCAACTCTAAACGTGTAATCTACGACTACAGTGATGCCTAGTCCCAGCCTCGTTTTAATTACTATCAATTGTATTAAAAGGAGGCGGCAGTATCATAATACATCTTACCAATCACAAGGCGAAAACATGACTTGCTTGCGGCAGATGGTCGCGAAACCAGGTCAGAATGCCTGCAATGGTGACAGAATGTGTGCTGATTCGCCGAATAGAGATTTCTATTGCAGATATTTATCCACAAGAGTAAAATATTGCGAGACCTAAACGCCTAAATCCTAGGCTACGGTATTCACCAGAGTGTCAAAAGTGAGGCAATATTACTACGTAAGTTATCACATAGGTACTTGATAATACAAATGTAAAAATGTTAGGCTAGGGGCAAAATATCGAGATTTGACATAGTTTGCTCCAATGGCAAATGCGAATATCGATTTAACATACTACCTTCCCTAGATAGGGAGCCCTATATAACAGACCAGGCCAATCGTACCAATCAAGTTGCAAAAAAAAAAAAAAAAAAACCCGGGTAGATTCAGTAAAATTTCACGAGCAAGCAGATTGATGTGCAGAAAGTGTCCCCCAACAGCACTGACTCATATCTAACCTACCAGTAGATGCCATTACTAATGAAAGTGGTGTTGTTGCCTTGTTCTTACCAAATTGCGAATGTCACTCGAAGTATCGACCGACGTGGTAGTACTCCTCGTTTTGAAGTGTCATCTCATGACACACCCTAAATCATCTCGCGGTTGGAAGATATAGACTCGAGACACGAACATGGACAAGGCTCGGGTGAGTGTGGCTAGATTATCGTATTGATTGGATCACCGTTTGCGTTCTGGTGACGCGAGAAAAAGCACTGTCCCTGCTGAGTCTTCATTCATCAAACTTGTTATACGAACGTAAGTGGAGAACGGATGATCATTATTATAGATTCGTCGAATCAACATCTCTCGGAGATAGAAAGAGCTTGGAGAATGAGGTAATATCGGAGGGCTGTTTCTTGGTTGTGGCGAGAGACCACAAGCCCTGTTGAGGCGGTGAGATTTTGGCCAGATATTCTCGTGAGATCAAATCCTGATTAGCGATCCTATTCGAAGATGCAGTCTCTCACTGCGTGTTCATCGACTGGCCGTGAGTCGTATAAGGAAGCCTAAGCTGAAGTCCCTCGGCAGAGTGCCGCCATCACCATGCTGGTGCCTAGAGTTTCTCTTACACAAATTTGGGTCTCGCGTCAATTAATCTGTGTTCGAAGGCGAGCTGCTGCAAGGAGGCGAACTTGAGGCGAGATCGACACCAACATAGATCGGCGCTCGCCATCTGCGGATTACCTGCAATCTGGCAGGAAAACTCGTCCTCTCGCCTCGAGCGTCGCGTCGCGAGGCGAGATTGGCTCGCCACCGTATGCATTCTAGTATGCTGGTGGCCGGTTCGTTGAGTGAAGACGATACCCTTTCAAGCTGAATTTGTGGCGGCCTGAAAAACTTCCCCGGAGCCTCGGGAAAATTAGCGACCCAGACGTAATAACTGTAATCTTCGTTTTTTTTCTTTTCTTTTTTTTTCTCCCGGGGAGGCGATGCGCGCATAATTCCTTCTGCGACATGAGGTCAAGGAACATGTGATTTGTGGCTGTGCTGAGCTGCAGTCGGCGAGATCCGATAGGTAAGGTACCGGGAATAAAAATATTCCGAAATGTTGCCTCACCGAACGTCCGATACCACGACGTTCCGCTTCGACTTTCTATTCGAGGCAACTCGGTGATGGCGATGGCTTGACTGTAGAACGATGCCTCCATGATTGTGGTCACTGGCCATCGGCATCATCCCACCGCCGTCGAGGCCAGGCAGACAATATGCCGGTTGCGAACCAGGTCGTAGGTCATGCCATCAAATACGTCGTTGGCTCAATTCGGCGAGAATAAAAGCTGAGTCTTCTGATCCTCTGTCATCTTTTGTCACCCGACTCCCCAGCTGAGAAGAAGGACAAAAGGTGGGGTGAAGGGGGTGTCAATCAGTTTACCGAAAGCGACATTCAGGCGATGCCACTATGATGTACGACGATAGTGGTAGAGTCTTACTGTCACGAGGCTCAGGAAGTTGAGCTGAACAAACCAGAGAATGAACAAGGTAGGGAAATCATTGGATGTTGCGGGAATGGTGATCCCAAGATGACTGTCGCCGCCACAACGGCCTTGGGCATCTGAATTGCAGACCTACCCGGGGCCTCTCGCTGTTGGTCTGGGAGAGACTGAGTACATGCGTGCGTGGGTAAGGTAAGATAAGCGGGCAAGTAGAGCAGCTATGTTAGCAGGTGATGAACGATATGTGGACGTGTACGCGAGTAAGAGGTTAAGTAAGTGAGGGGGTAAGGGGACGTGAAGTAAGAAGAGCACAGCACAGTCATGTAAGAAGAGCAGTATGGAGATGGAGGAGGACTAACATGGGATGCCACAACAGAGGTAGTACCTGTTTGGGTACTTGCATACTTGGTCACTTAAGCAGTTACCGAGAGCAGAGCGAGCAGGTGTCAAAGAGAGGAATCCACGTGATGAATGGGACGAACAGGTAGTGTAGGCACCTACCTGAGGTGGGAGCACATGCCCGGTGTCGTGGTCGTGATCGGAATGAACGAGTTCGGTACTTTCTGTTCCTGGTCATCTACATCTTACTTACCTACACCTATTCACATACCTGCATACCTAGTACCTACCGAACTACCGCCCTCGGTTCAAGTTACCTACGTCTTCTAACCACCTACATCTACATGAGGTAGTAACCCAAGCCTACGCTACATAAGCACTTACATACCCTTAACCAACATACATGTACCTGATCGGATGCTAGGTAGATGTCCTGTACAACGGAGCCAATCAAAGCTGCACCAAATACGGGCACCCCCGCGGCCCCCAATCTTCGTTGCACATCAATCAGTCGGACACAATTTAGAGCCTCATGCAGCGCCTGTGGAATATAAATAACACAGAACTATTCGTTAGGTAGCCTGCCTTTCTTACAACACAACTTGGAAAGAGATGCAATTTACTCCTTCCAACGGCCTACGCTAGGTCGATGCCATGATACTGGATATGGTCTTGCCCTCGGTGAGCAGCCTTCTCTGCCTGCCCCTCCCTTGTCTGCCGTCTGCCTAGACAGCAAGGGAGAAACAGTTGTGAGACGACCTGATGTCCGCCCAGGACTGGCACATGGCTACTTGATTGCCCTGCGAGGCGTTGCAAGGGGGTGCGGCTGCGAAGGGCTGCGGAGAGACAGACGTGTTGCTGGTATTGCTGGCTTCAGGGTCTCGTATTGGCATTTCGTTTGTTTGTCACCGACGCAGGCCTGAACAGTTCGAGGACGTGGATGTAGACTTGGACATGTGGTATCGCATTGCACACAGTGCACTGGTCGGAGAGTATCGCATCGCATCGCATCGTACGGGGCTCAGGGCTGTGGGCTCGTCATGTTTGATGGACGCGACATCAACTTGTTGTGAGGGGTATTGGGGGCTGCGGCATCTGCTCGGTCGGTATTGTCAAAGCTTGACCTCGCTACATTGCAGACGCAGAATATCGGCATTCAGTGTGTTGTTTTTAGGCTATCTAGCCGTTGCTTGTTGTTGTTGCTGTCGCTGCGTATGTGGTCAAATTCTGGGGACGCTGGGAGGGGAATGAGATATGGGAAAAAGCCGGTGGGCATG
Organism: Nemania sp. NC0429; assembly: GCA_022578495.1. Classification (NCBI taxonomy): domain Eukaryota; kingdom Fungi; phylum Ascomycota; class Sordariomycetes; order Xylariales; family Xylariaceae; genus Nemania; species Nemania sp. NC0429. The sequence continues at coordinate 57,238 of MU392258.1, forward strand.
GTTCGCATCCCACTTTGCGGCTCTTCTTGGTTGCCTTGTTTTCAATGCAAGGGTAGTGGCATCTTGTAGGGGGGGCTAGCCCCATACTAGAAACAGGGCTAGGGTGCCATTAGTGGTGTGGTGCACAATTGCCTAGAGGTACCTTTAAGTTGCTTCGAGGTACCTACACTACCGTTGCCTCCTGGTGTCAAGTACCTGCTATATCTAAGGTTTGTAGTCCGTACCTAGTCCGCGGCCTCTCAATCCCTTAGTATTTGAAGGTCGCTTTGAGGCCTTGCTTTGCCCTTGATTCTTATCATCACTCTTGGAGCCACGCTACGGAGATCATGACAACAAACACGCGCGCGTACACATCCTAATTTATTATTACAAACATGTCATGTCAGGCTTGTCAATGCTGAAACGTGCACGGAAACAATTCATCTCAGCACGCCTTCACATTCTTACGGACAGCCCGCAGTATATGTATGGATGTCTGCCACTAACCCCGTCTTCTGCCATGGCCCGTTTATCTATCTATTATCTGTCTACTACGATACATACTGATCGAGAAAGCCTAATACGTGCAGGGCAAACACCGTCTTTTTCAATTGTCCCCAGAGCTCCCTTGGCCCTAGCCTAAACGTTTAAAAATTCCAGAGAACAAAGCTGTCTCCAGGCGACAGCATTTTCTCAACTTACGTTCTTAAATACTTACGTTATATTGTATTGTCCACACAGGCATATACAAGACACACGCGTACATGAGTACCGTTGTCCATTGAGTTTAACAATCCTTACGTTGGACGTCTCGACTACCGCATGCACCTTTTTCTTTCTTGCCCAGCAGTGCCCGTTTCTGCTCCCCGTTCTTGACTTCCCCCCTCCCCCTCTCTCCCCTCTCCCCTCTCCGCCCCCGTCCTCGCACATAGGCCGAAGTCTCGGAAGGGAAGATGCCGGACCCAAAGGAACCAGGTATTGAAGCCTCATTTATCAGTCATCTGCGCCAGACAGCGCGTGCTACATGTCCGGTTGCGGGCTGCGGTGAGGCATTTGCTGCCGTCGATGACCGGATACGACAGCATCTTCAGGCCAACCACCAGGATTATTTAAGAGGAAAAGATTTGAATTCCCTAATACGTGATATTAAAAACCGCCGGTAACTACCCATCCTGACCCCCTCTCCCAGCCCCCAAAGATATAGACGCCGGGATATAGCGCTGACGTAAAACGCTCTCGAGAAGAATATCTAGTGCTGTTGACCCTGCAGGCCCCACTCAAGTGCCCTCGTCAACAAGAGACCCGGGTGGGGGCTCATCTGGCATATCAGGTGTTGCAGATGACACCGGGAAGAGTGCCAATAGGAGGTCAAAATTCCCCGTGGCGGCACAGTCTAGGCCTCGGTCAACTAGTCCGGTCCGGAGGTCCCGTGCTCGGCCTCAGCAGCTTGACAGCGCACGTGATCCTGACTTCCTTCCGAGGAGTCATCAGCAAGGTCAGCTTTGGAATCCTGACGCAGACTCTGTATCATCGCCTCTGAAGGCAAGACTATCGTCGTCCAAGCCATCTGCCCCTGTGGCTGCGCCTCGAAATATTGATCCTCCAGACGAAGAGGACAGTGAAGCACTCCGGCTTATCAAGCCGCCTGAGACCCGCCCTATCGGTCAGGAGCAACTCGTGGCTGAAGTCAAGGGCATATATGCCGGGCTCATGATGGTCGAATCTAAGTGTATCGAGGTGGACAATGCTCAGTCGTCTCACAACGACACTAGACTTAACAATGAGCAATGGCAAGCCTTGATAGCTCTGCACCGTACGCTCTTGCATGAACACCATGACTTCTTCTTGGCGTCTCAGCATCCATCAGCAAGTCCAGCTTTAAAAAGATTAGCTTCAAAGTACGCCATGCCAGCCAGGATGTGGAGGCATGGTATACATAGCTTTCTGGAACTGTTGCGGCACCGTTTGCCAACATCTCTTGAGCATATGTTAACTTTTATTTATCTGGCGTATTCTATGATGGCCCTTTTGTACGAGACGGTGCCGGCTTTCGAAGACACCTGGATAGAATGCCTCGGAGATCTAGGGAGATATAGGTAATGTTTGCGGCCTCGTCTGGTTTCCTTTCTGACATTCAAATAGAATGGCAATTGAGGATGAGGACATCAGAGATCGAGATATATGGACCGCAGTTTCCCGCCAGTGGTACTCAAAAGCTTCTGACAAAGCGCCGACCACAGGACGCCTCTATCACCACCTCGCGATTCTGGCCCGACCCAACGCGGTTCAGCAGCTCTTTTATTATACGAAAAGTCTATGCGTCCCCATACCTTTCGCCTCGACTAAAGACTCTATTATGTCACTATTTGACCCGATCCTCGGTTCGGCTGGTTATCAGCACGCCCGTCTCCCCGCTATCGACATAGCGTTCGTTAGGGCACATGGGGTTTTGTTCAGTCATAAGCAACCAGAAAACTTTAGCCTTTTTGTTGATCAGTTCTTAGGGGCGTTGAATGATTATATTCGTGATACAGGAAAGCGCTGGATCGAGCCGGGGTATCACATTGCTATCGCCAATTGCTGTGCTCTTTTAGCATACGGAAAAGAAGAAAACACGATTATGAGGCTCATTCAGAGCCGGAACGATGAGGATCAAAGCCCGGCTACTCGCGCCAGTCTTTTAGAATATTTGAAAGGCTTGGAGCCATCTAAGGACTTTGAGGATGCTCTCCATCTGGCTATGGAAACACACGAAGTGGTTTTTCGCCGATGGAAAGATCCAAACATATTACCCTATACGCATGTCGTCATGACGTTCATGTTATATCTAACGCAACTCGATGCTTTACAGTTTCTCGAGCACCGATTCCCCTGGAAACACCTTCAGCTGTTCCTCAACAAAATTTCCGGACCCCACATACATTACAACAGAATTCACAGTAATGACTTTCCAAGAGAAAGTCACAATCTACCCGATCCGGCCGAGAATCCTTCTCTTCCCGTCGAGAATCTACCCCATCCTTTGCCGGAAGATTTCGCACTTAGGGGTCTCCTGTTTGTCGAAAAATACCATCCTTCAGATTGGTTTTCAAATAACAAAATTGACGACAACGAGAAATATTTCGAACTGGCATCGATGAAAGATGTTCGAAAGGAAAGGATACTTTGGCTGGCCCACAAGATCGCTCAGTCTGGAAAGGGGCTCACCTACGACGAACATTCCAACACCTTCGGTGTATTCCCCGAGTACGAGAAAGAAATCGAGGAGATCTCGAAGGACACCGATATGATGAACATTTCCGACAGCCCTAGTGCAGAGCCGCAAATCCCGGGAGCTGCTGGGGATGATGCAATGGACATCGATGAGCCACACACAACGTGACTAGATGTCAGATTGGAGTGATGAAAGACATGTATTGTGGCGCGCTCCGTGCACCCTGAAGGCCACAATAGGTTTATACGACATTATACTGAGAATGGTACGAGTAAATTTCCTAATTCTACACTCTATGGCTTTCATTGCTCATGGGATATGTGGACCAAACTGAGACGATTAAACTCATTCCGCTAAACAAGCACCTGTTCAATCTAGCTAACTTTGGAACAGAAGAGAAAGGTCACACCTAGCATCAATAGGTAGCCTTGCATATACAGATTGTCAGCACCAGGGGGCACGTTTGTATAGCCGAACCCGAAGTCGACTGCTTTGCTTCGTCACATGTTCAGCCGCAGGCCGCAAAGCCGAAGCTCGATTCTGTTGCCTGGGTAGCGGGGACGCATGATTTTCTACGCCAGCCGAGCCTCTTTGGCCGGGCAGAGGCCAGCCCGTCTTCATGCCGGTCCCCAAGGGGTTATGAGTGGGAGTGTGAGTACGTGAAACAGACTCAGCCACATTCACGCGCGTACATTGCAGCCATCATGGTCAATCAACCAACACCGAGGGAAGGAAATGGTGACGAAGGCAAGGGCCCAAATGGATATCTCAAATGGGGAAATACGATCGTAGGATCAACAAGGCAGCCAACCGAAGGCGCGTATCGAAACGAACTCCTCCAGATCACCCGGGCAATATCACGTCAGATATGGGGGTCATAGTCTACGATGGTGGGATGGTGGTATTGGTTGCGACCGAATCTCGAGGCGCTCAGCATATGTCATTTTCCTTCATAAAAAACAGAGTAGTGCACGTTTCTGATTAGATAGGTAATTCATTCTGAAAATCAAGATTAAAAACACCCGACCCAAGTCTTCAACTGGTATCACGAGGCTCGCATCCAGCTCAGTGTGTGGTATTATTGAATGAGCTGTGGCGCCCCGAGCTGAACAGCTCACTTATCGGATCGGGCTGGGTTCAGCAGCTCGATAAGATCATGACGGCGCCAGCCTAGAATCCCTCTCGCCTATGCACCTCTAATTAATATACCTATGCTTACTTCGGTAGGTACTTCGGTGGTCATACTCGATCTATCTACTTAACGTACCTAGGTACCTACGGTAACTTTACCCGAGAAGGCAATTTGGGGTCGGTGGTTGTTTTTACCTGGCGGCAGTGGAGGTTCCGACCAAACTCATACATGATCTGACTATCTCTTTGAATTGCAATTCAGCAACCCGACCCGCCAAGTGAACTATGAACCAATCAATTCAGCTGATTAAAAGCTACTTCGTTCCCCCCCGGTTTCTCACCTATTTATACCCTTGTAAGATGTTGCAGCTATGGTAATAAGTACTTAGCTAAAAGAGAAAATGCTGGTGGTTTACTCCTGTTTATATGTGTAGATCTGTAACTAATACTTGTAGGGGGGATGTGGGCCAAACAGGGGGTAGAAATAAGTCACGGTGCCGAATCGCAATTCAAAGGGATAAAGTTCCCTTTGGCCCATCGGCGAAGAGGAGCAAGAAAAGGCTCTCCCGAACCCCCACAACCTTTTTGCTTTTTTATTGCCTTTTTGTTATCGTCAGGATCGACACAATTCATCATATCGGGAATGGATACCTGGGCTTGTTGCGCTGCATGATGGTTGCAGGCAACCAGCCTCTCGACAGCCTACCTTACCTACCTACCTAACTTAAGACAGTGATCATTTCGTTTGTCAGTCCGTCAGCTACAATAGTTCATCATCGATTCCGCTATCTTTTCTTAGATACTTACTTACCTTACTTCGTCATTACAATTACCAATCAATCGATCAATTGTCCACGGGATGCCTAATCCAGACACAATTCTAAAGTTCCCAACCGTTCTTGCACTTTGCACGCAACATTGCGGGGGGCTATTTAACGTGTTAGGAACCGCGAGCCTTACTCCCCGGACGGCTCTTCCCCACAGGCTCTCCAAATCTACTACCTATCGTACGGAACTTACCATACCGGGCAGACCAGACCAGCCGGTAACACTGCATGTTAGTGTACCTAGGTGGTAGTGTAATTCTGCATATGTATACTTCGTACACCCGTTCAAGTGAGGTAGGTATATCATTGCATCATCGGGTTTAGAAGATCATGGATTGGACAGGCGTTTGCGTGTGGTATGTATGTAGGTATGTACTTATGTATGCGGCAGGCAATATGCATTGGAAATGCGCCAGATACCACCTACCTAGGAATTACACTTACTACCATACCAGGTCGCATTCCTGTAACCATGAGACGCGCCATGCGCAAGGGAATGGTAATCATGCCGCGCGCGGGATCAGCTGTCTGTCTGCCTGTTCACACCGAACGGGAAGGGGTTGGGGCAGCAGGGGGAGTAGAGAAGTAGGGGTCATAAAAGCTTGGAAGTTTGGAAATTCGCTCGGGTAGCGTAAGGTAGGAGAGTGTAAGGGGGGAAACGTAATGATTGCGCCCTTGAGAATAGAAGCGAGACGAACGCATGGGGTAGATGGATGTCACGAGGGGGGGAGAAGTTGGTTGTCTTATATATGATGACGGTCTACAATGCTCTATAATTTCAAGATTTTGGCAATGGCGCTACTGCTGGTAGTGGTATTGTGGTGTACTGGAAGACTCGTGTATTGGTGGTGTGGTGGTGTGGTGTTGTAGTGGTGGTGCAGTAAGTAGTAGTGGTGCAGTCAGTTGTAGTGGGTTGTAGTGGGTGGTGGTGAGAAAATGAGCGCGAAGAAAAGTTGAGGTATCTATTTCTACATCACTATCACGATCATGCGCATGACGACGATCAAGCCTGGTTTACTTTATGTAGGCGAATACAGGGTGGGTAGAACCCGAAAGCCCCGACCAACAATAGCAGCAGCGCGGCAGCGGGATATGAAAAAGCAGAGACCGGTCTGCGAAGAAGCAGGAAACGAGATGAAGAGTTGCATGCACCGTTGGTGCCATTCATGCGATTAATCTGTCTACATGCATGCTATATTGGCTTTATTAGCCTCATCCGATAGGACGTCCAGGGCCTGCCTACAGGCTTGCTGCTACTATAAAAGACAGCTGGCCCTGCAACTGCAAGCCGCAACATACCTATATCGTATATATATGCACGTTGAGAACTTCCTAAATAAATGCCTCTTCTCTTCCGCATCCGAGATGCAGAAGGAAGAAGGAACTGGAAAAAGAAGAAGGTAGGAGAAGATTGGAAGCATAAATGCCTGGTCCGAAGAAGAACTCTGCATGGTAGGTTGCCTTACAAGTTGCATCAGGCAGCCAGGCACCTCAGTCACGGCAGGTAAGGAACCTTTGGATTGGTAATTTAACAGGCGCTGGAAGCGAATTTTTAGGAGCGGTTGATGCATGTGCCTGCAAGGTAAGTAAGTACTTTATGTATGGAAGTCATTGGAAGCCAAGTTTGGTACTTCGCTCTGTGTACTTCGTAGGTAGTACTATAAATCATGTAACGATTGTTCGTCGCTATTAGCTACCGCATTGGACGCCTGAATGCTAAAAGGGCCTTTAGATGCGAGATGGGGAATAAGCGGCAATCTCAATAATTGCCTAGTTATTCGATTCGAGATCTTACTCATAGATGTCATAATTATTAGATACTACACTAAGAAAAAGGACGGTGCGCACGTGGCCGCACCATCAAGAAAAGTAAGCTGGTATGTAAGCCATGGTGAGAAGCGCAGTGGGAGTTACTAACTACGAACTCCGCTCTTCATTCGGCCCATGCAACACATACTCACCTACCTAGGTACCTGCGAAAGAGTGCGGGGTACGCAATATTAGGGCTGTAATATCTTATATAAAGTACCAACCAACTTCACCCACCTTGTATGTATGAAGTAAGACAGTGAACTAGAGATAATGGGTAGGTTGGGTTGCCTAGTTGCCTTCTTTGCTGTAGGCTGCCGAGGCTGCTACTCGGTGGGGAGGTAGATAGCGAACAAGATTTTGCACGCCCCTGCAGTATCAAAGGCAAAATATTCATCTCGGTAGCTAAAGGCAGCCAGCGCCTATTGCAGATCAGCTATCGATATCCCGGGCGTGATTAGTAGATTCTTTCGGGCTGGCCCATCTCCTGCTCACGGAGGACATCGTCCAGGATGAATGGGCGTTTTAGGACTGACCACCTACAGGACATGTGAATGAAGCCTCGTGTGACTGGCATAAAAAGTTAGAGGTACGCTGAGAAGGATGAGACGGTCTCTCCCATGGTCAATGGCGACGACCTACGAGCAAACACAGACACATGTTACACATTCGATACCGATCAGATCCCGTCAGCAAGGCATCATAAAAGAGATTGCGAAAATGCGCCTACGTATGATAGGAAATAAGATAGGAATCATCCTCTTGGCTGATAATCAGCTACAAAAGGCCCCAGCAGCACAGGAAGGAATGAAAGAAACCGAGCATCACCTATTCCTATTCCTCCACGCTGCAGCAGCCAGCTAGCTGCAAACGCCCTGAAAAAGGCATCGACGCCATCATTCTCACTCATTCTGCAGGTCTCTCAGAGGAAGACGACGGCGGTGAGCGACTGCGGTGTCTCTAACAAGTAGCCTCAGGTACCCTCGAGACACCGCAAGTTTGTCGTGCCAGGTCTTTTCGGTCTGTTGGTCCTAGCTAAGGCAGCGGGACGGGACAGCGACGCGAGCTGTCAGACGAGAAACTCGGTAGATCGTTCTAATGATGACTGACGGAGACAAGAGAGAGAGCGAGACCCCGATATTAGACGAAAATGTTTAGATTTTTCTTCTTCGTGTTTCTCTTTGCCCCGAACCGCGATTCAGGTCAGTTAGTTAGTTAGTTGCCTTCTTTCGACGTCCCACAAGATGGGCTGCTGTGCGACTAGCGGGAGCCCCGGGAGGAGTTGGGTGAGTCTTTGACTTTCTGACTTTTCTGCTCTGCTCCCCTCTGCTCTGTGCGGTGCATATCTGTTAGACGATATGGTATGCGATCTCGAGGCGCTCGTGTGTAAGCGGTCGTTTTCCAGGCAGACACTAGTATTGAATTTGGAGGTGACTGACGGGGACGAGTGGAGGTCGATCTTCACACACTGTATAAGGTACGCTGTACAGGGTGCTGGACGTTTGCGGTGTCTGCGCGCGCGCGAGCGCACTTCTCCGAGATGATGGATGCACGGTGGAACGAAGGCAATAGTATCAATAACCCGAGTCTGAAAACTAGAATTAATTAATAGTCGGTTTTTATTTTTAGTTGTTCTTCCATATTCTCTCTTTTTTTTTTCTCCGCTAGTGTTTCGCAGAATCGAGCAATCATAGGAAGCGCGGGCAGTTAGAGCCGAATCAGCGTATGGTGATAATCGGGTATGCAGCCATGAAACGAGATGAATCGCTTCCTCTGCGTCCCGCCCATTTTAGCAATAACTTAATCCGTGATCGCTTTTATTATGAAACGCTCTCTTTCTCAACTGATTGAAAGCTGGTCGCGCATGTATATCGCATACACGCCCTTGTGGTAGTATTTAATACTGAGAGATATCCCGGACGTTGTCATAGCCTCTGTCTGGCAATAGGTTCATTCGTGAGCCCAGCAAGCCGCTTCGCATTGTAAAGGGATTTTATATTCGGGCCGAGAAAGTTTTAACTCGTTATTTGCGAGGCGTGCGTCGAGTTTCGTGGTGCCGTCTAGACGATGCCCTGATACACACGATGTGCGTTGTGGGGAGGTTGTAAGTGGCGTGTGGTCGTCGTCGGCCAACGTGAGAGCTAATTTTCTGTAACGTGATATGAAGGCAAACCATACGGCCGAAGAGGGAGTAATCTGCTCAGTTTGTGAATGCTCAGATGTTGCTCCTGCCTATTTGCATCACCCATAGAGGGATGCGATGCTTATTAGGCATTGATGAGACGTCGGTGGCTAGCGTACGGGTGGGATGGAGGACTCTGTGTGTCAACAAACTAAGGATATATCGGCGACCACACGGTCGTTTTCGAGGGATGAGAAGTAACGTCGAACGTTAATATGTGATTCTCGCCTAATGCTGTCTACCATAAGGTGGTCTCTGGGGATGAATGATGGTTACTAGCCGGTCTTTCGTCATCTTCGATGTATATATATGCGAAGAGGAGAAATGGTCTGTGTACTAGTCAGGCATGAATAAATGCCCATCATTGATGCCCAACCCAGTTGTACAGGGGCCGGACTAGAGAGACGCCCTTGTCTTTTGAAGCACGGGGACAGAGCACTGGGATAGCAGGCAGCCAGCCATCACTAGACGACATCCAATTCGAAGCTAACACAATAAACACCAGACAGTACAAGACTTTCGACCTCAGTAAGCTGTTCGTGACGGGGTGTTAGTTCTGATTCGTATCAATCCACGTTGTACTAGGTTGGGTCTCCGGTCAGGCCTTGTACTGCTTCAGGGGTGCCATGGATACCCCTATTGCATGTCCAACTAGTGCGCTCTCGGCGAAATCGATATCAGTGGTCACGCAACGAAGACAAGATGAAGAATTTGAATAGGGTAGTCGAATTGGCGATTGCATCTTCCGTAATGTGCGCGTCTATCAAGCACACTATAGTTGAGTTGGGGTGTGTGATCTTGATCGCAAGCTAGATGTGCTAGGGGTATGCGACCCAGTGGTGCGTGCCGACATCGAGCTCGTACCTAAGACAGAGGAGGAACAAGCCAAGAGCCAGGTGCCAGGTGCCAGGTGCCAGGTGCATCAATCAAGAATTAAGGAAAAGAGTGGTATTAAATACTGTTCTCGTTCGAAAGTGGAGTTTGTTGTTTTGAATGCCCCCATCGTCGATGCGTTTAAGTGCCAACCAGGCACGCCCGAGCGAGGGAACTAGGGGATCAAGGGTCTGATTGTGAAGTCAAGGACATCTTGCAAAGAGCCTTATTAGTATCGCAATAGCTAGATGTTAGTGTTAAGCTGTTATGTCACTAGTACAGTATAGGTTTCTGCTTTCAATGAGACGAGAGGATCGTCTAAGTAGGAGTTTGCTTTCTACGTCTCGCCCCTCAGCAACAAGATGTAGGGTACCCGACGTCGACTTAGATTTACCAGGATATTGGCTAGAGAGCTATGAAAACGAAGCCAAGATCCAATATGACTGCAATGATTGAAGATTCATCTCGCATACTTTTGGTGGTGTATGCTCAAGTTATGGAAAAGTGGTAGGCGTCCAAAACTCCTGAAGACGAAGTTCAAGTCTCGCAAACGCGGCTTCTTCCAGTGAGAAAACGAGGCACTCCGAGGAAACACACATAGCACTCTGTAAAAAGCACCTCTAACATAATGTTTGTAGAAAACGAGCTGTTCCGAGACGAGCCAGCTCAATAGGGGTCGGGTTATGCGTGATCAAACATGATCCCGAGCGGGACGGACTCATTTTCTTCACGTCGGCCCAGGAACCGAGTCCGGCACTTGGTCATCTTTATATTCCGGCCTCTCATGTGACTACCTCTCACTCGGAGATCTGGGGCCGGGCCCGAACTAGATGATTCTCTGTTGCTCCCCCTTTTCCTATGCGGCTCCATTCCGTACCCGGGAAGTACCTCTTAAAGCAGGGAGCACAGACCATACCCACCTCCTGGTGGTAGTTTTGGGCACTGTACCTACACTAAGAGGTACGTACTCCGCATCCCCGATCAAACCCCAGATCCAAGCTTGCTTGCAGCGGCAACAGCGGGACGGACAGTGGAGTAGGGGCACTTCGACAGGCAATAGTTCTCTAAACCGTGCAAGATGATTGGGCGATCGAGGGCAGCACGACATTAACGCCTACGCTAGGTACTTCCTTTACTACAGCCATGCAGGGGGACACGAACGCTAAGTTCATCCATCACCACGAACCGCATATTTTATCTATCATCTACATCTGCAGAGCGGGAGGCAGCGTATGCAGAGCCACGATCTTCTAACCCTTTCCAGTCCCTCTTGCATTTATGGCCCATCGACAAGAACGCTGTATCAGGTGTCATGTGATGGATCAACCCCTCCCAATTGTGTTGCATGGCATAGAAAGGCCGTCGACCAGGCGACCTCAGCCGACCATTGTCGCCCCCTTGGAACGCCATGTTAGCCAGGTCCGCCAGTCCATCTGAGGGTAGAGAGGGTAGACACATATGGCAGGTGGCCTCTCAATTGCGCCGTCCATGGACGATGAGATGGGACAATGACCCACGCACACTCCCAGGAATAGCTAGCGGAGGCTGCCTACTCAATTTCCCCCTCTCCCCTAGCAGTGCTACCTTGAATGTCTCAGCTGCTATGCAATATTTACAGCTTTGTAGGATGTATTAAGCTGGGACCGGCATGTTGTGCTGCTGAGAGCACTAACCTGAGTAGGGGGCTCCAGCTCAATGTGGAAAATCCTAGTAATCTGCTCCAATTTGAGCCTCAACGTTGCACCGTTTAATCTGAAGTGGTTACATTGAGATGACGATGATGTGAGATTACACAAGGATTCATCTCTGTCTCTAGCACGCAGGTCATTGTGCATTGCTACGACATGGGGTTGATTAATACTAGGTATGTGAGAGGAGTTGCAGTAAGCATCGGCAGTTCGCTGACCATGATGGCTTCTGGAGGCCCCTATCGAGCGCCACTTTCCTGCGTGAGGACCAATGGCCCTGTATGTGTATTGGAATATCCAAAAGGCGAGCCTTACGCCCCCTTTGCCTAAGTAGTCATTGAGTGTAACATCACGTTCTACGAAAGGCTTTGAAGAAAAGCGACGACCTGTGAAAGAGGCGGCAGTTTTGCTCGTTGGTCGTTTCAATACCTACTTGGCCCATACCGTGGAAACAACAAAAAGATACTTTGGCGATACTCTCCGGGTACTTTCTCAAGGACCAAGAACCCTGTCACGCTCGGAGATGGACTATCATTCGCTACCACGTTGTCGGGACTGGGACGTTCGCGGACTACAACGAGCGTAGCTTTTCAGTATCCACCAACAGGCGGTACGGTCAAACGAGGCAACCTAGTGTACACCACGTTAGGTCTACCCCCATGACGTCCCTCTCACAAGGTCAGTGATGAATGGTTCCTGCAGGAAGTCTGACGATCCTAGCCTCCCCAATCGACACGCTCGCTGGGTCATCGTGAAACTAAGACTAACAGCCCTATAGATAGCTCCACGCGCCCGGCGAATCCATCGTTGTCGATGGTAGATCAGGATCCTGACCGAAAAACGGTTCCTATGTACTGTCCGATAGGCATTGCAAATGTGATGTCTCTTGAAATGGACTAGCTATCCCGCCCGCTGACCGTACGTCTGCCTAAACTAGGCACACCAACACCTGTATCACGATTCACGGGAAGTCTCGTGTTACTTACAAACGCTCATCATCTTCGTGACTCCGTACTTGTGATTGTATGCTTGTGACTCCATGCTCTATTGGGGAGATGGTGGTCGAAATTTGACGGATTTGGCCCCCAAGCTACCCATCCATATTACAACCCCTGAGGCTTGCAGAGTTTTCACAGTTCCTCCGCAAATTCAATGTATTGCATATTATGTTGATGACGATTGCCAATATTTTACCCCTATCCCTTTTGGGGTTGAGTACCTAGGAAGTAAACATGAGTCCCTGAGTAAGCAGCGCGGCAGCCTTATCAACATGGCTACCTGTGGTTGCATTCATTTTGTCATCAATAACAGCTCGAGAAGTCGCGGTGATGCCTCTACTACACGAACTAATCTCGGCCTAGAAAGGTCCGAAGAACTCTCTAATCTATCTTAGAAAAAGGAGACGCGAAAACGAATCCCCACGAGCACACTCGGAATCTTCAAACGCAATATATCGTAATCCAACTGACACGCTGAATATCCGCCAGCATCAACTGATGACTGCCTCAGGCAACTCACGCATTACAGCAAGTTCTTCCTCGACCATCATTCCGTCCTGGCAACGACGACGAACTATCAACCCAACGCGATCGTACCGCTCGGGTACCCCCGAGTGCAGTTTGACGACGCGAGCTCGACCCGACGAGCGACAGCGACGCGTCCAACTCGCCTTAAATCCTACAGAGATCTCTCCCCTGGTTCTAGATCTTCCACGAACATACATACGCCCATCACCTCTCACAAAGCCCCTCATCCAAGACTTCCCTTCATCCCCGTACGACGCTACGAGAACGCCCCCCTACTACGGATCGGAGGGCCCTCGAGACAATCATATGTCGTGTGTACCGACCATATCGGCAGATCCGAAAGCGCGCCGCCAACCCTTATTAATTCCCCGGCGGGTGTGTATGTATCGTCGGACGGGACAACTTGCTATCGACCGCATACGATACGAAGGCGGAGCCGCGCCGCGCCGCCGTTTCCCCTGCTGCCGCGCCCTAACTCCGCTCCGCCGCAGGCACGATACGCGAGGTTACACTGGTGGCGTCTTCGGCTCAGTAATTACATGAGAGCGAGTGGATGAGACTAGACAGCGGCTGGCATGGAAATTCTCGAAGCTGTAGACCGAGAGAATCAGGCATGTGCTATCTAATGCAGTCGCACCCGCCCCTTTCTTCTTCAGCTCTATATGTTGGCGATGCTGCCACAAGGTTGACGCGGAGTGCTGCTGAGATGGTAGCAAGCGGCCTGCTTGCCTTGACGTTGCCGTATGAGTGGTGAGTAATTTATCTACTGTGTATCACACACTTCCACGCCTCGGTGCGGCCGACACCTGATACGAAATGACGTGCCAAGCCGGGTCCTTCGATGAGATGTGTGTTCCGTGATCGGGTGTCATCACCCGTGAAACATGCTGGTAGTCATCCCGTCTCTGTGCTGTTGAGAGAGATCTTTTGCGTCCTATAGGGGGGCTGAGATGGGCTGTCTTTAAAAATATCTCTCATCATCATAGTCGGTTTTTGCTATGTCGAAATTCTAGCCATGAGTGGTGGGAAGTAAGTAATAAGTCAGGTACTTAGATAACAGAGAAGGGGCCCCTAGGTATGATCTTAGTCTTGTGTCTGGACTAACGTGTTTTGACTAACTCAAGCCATATTTATGATTTCTCGTCGATAAGCAACTTTAAAACCCCTAGATTAGATTACTGTAGCTTGAGGTACTGAAAGACTGCTTTCTTCATTTTCCTCTTTCTCCTCGAGGTTTTATTACAGCCCCATCCACATATTGCGCGTATCGGAATGGAGTATGTATTGGACTATTCCCACTCATTTGAATCTTTCGTTCATTAGAATTAAGGTCCTGTACTTAGGGATAAGGATCTGCAGTTTCCTACGTTTTTAGTGCTTTATGTCATTATCCCACCCAAGTTACGGGCCATTAATACGTCGTATAACTCCATTCGCGGATTGGGAAAAGTTTAAAAGATACATAATTGGTCAGGATATAGTGCAACAGTCCACATTTAAGAATATGTCAATCAATGTTGTTGATTTTCTATCATGAATGAACGCCCCCCCAGCCACTAATAATCAAAGGTAAATAGGTTAAAAATGAACTATCTTATGTTGCTACTCACAGTAATTTGGTAGACTGATTTGTGATATAATTTTAACTTCTGAATTAGCCCTGTAGAAGAACGTCTGGTAATCAGATCCGTTGAGAAACATGTTGGTTTACAGGAAATTCGCATCCTTTGCGTGCGAAATCAAACCGAGTTTAATAGGCGTGTTTTGTTGAAACTATAGCTACGGAATTTATCTTCACTATATCTTCAATGTAGTTATGAATAAATACACAGGTTGCGAGAAAGCGGTAAAGATAGGGATGGGGAGGGGTGCTCGAGGATTATATAATCATATGAGTGCTTGGTCAACAGAGATCTGAAGCGTAAAAATAAGTTAGACTTATGATTACATATGAGCAAATGATACTAAAAGCGGTGTGCTTGTATAGTGTACTTAAAACAAGTTGCTACTATAGTCATAAGCAGGTGTTTCTAAGAAGGCCAACCGGGGGAGCAAACTAGGGGTTAATTAATAGATTGATAGTGTTTGACATTAATTACAATGGCATATTCAAATATTGAAGTTCTATCAATGACATGAGACATAACGGACCGTTTGTTAGAGAGCTTGCTAACGATAATCTTAAGTGGTGGTGGGTTAAGGGGCTTTATGTCGGGGAGGTAGCACTTAAGAAATTAATAGAAGACCAAGTAACAAGGCTCTGTCAGGCACACTGTAAGTTTATTGTTTATTTTGGTACGCTTCAGGTTACATTCCTCTGCGAAAAGCTTCTATGTCCATGTTGGTCGTGTCAGTGATACCGCAATGGCATGGTGCCCCTACTCCTTGTTACAGTACTAGTATATATGCAACTGCAGACAATCAAGTGTCCGACTTGATTACGTTCTACTTTTGGTAGTGTACCAGTTATAGCGCTGCAGTTCTATGCTGTGACACTCCTGAAGGAAACAGTGCTGCTCTGTGTCGTCTTTGTGGCCCCTGTAGTTGTCCCCTTAGTAGAACCGCCTGACTGAGGTTTTGATCATCACATGTGTAGATATAATGTCACATTTTGAATATGAGTGTGCGTACAAGAAGCTGCACGGAGTGAGTGAGGTGTTTAACCCGGCAGTATTCTCCATCTTGTACTGGTAGCCATACCGTCTTGCAGTTTTTATTTTGCCAAAGTAGTTAAGTAATTTGGTAATAGGTAAGCCACAATATGTTAATAGTAGCGCATTTCTCATTCTAAAGACAATTACCTCCTATCTTCTAAGTTTGTTAGTTACCCCTAAGCCTTTTCGTTGCAGAAAAGGGGAAAAGAGGCTCTCCACCTGGGCTCAGTATTATTTATCCTAAAGCTTCTAGCTATGGCTCTGTATAAACAAAACTTGCGAGCACACTTGCGCAGCGCTGAATTCTATAATTTATGAGAGTTGTTGCTACTTAGCTGGGATATTAATGTTGTAGGAGGGAAGAAGTCAAGTACAGGGAATCCACCGTGAGGGGAAGTCAAATACACTGTCTGTTGTTAGTCTGTGGTACCTTACTCAGGTAAGTAGGTACAAAGGTACAAAGCTCAGGTTCTGGTGACTTTTGTGGCGGTGTGGCTGTGGCTGCGTGGCTGTGGCGGGTGCGCCCCGGCGCGGCACCTGCAGTCGGGTGCGGGCGGTCTGCCATTCAACCAGCCACCTGAATTCTCAAACAATGGCCGCCCCTCTTTTCTTCACGTGATTGTTTGATTGTTCGTGCCCAAACAAGTCTTAAGTTCTATTTAACTCGCGTCTCCTCTCCTCCACTTACTTTGTCATCAACACATCCCACCGTATTCTAATGACATCCTTATCTGCACCCTAAGCCTCACTCGTCGCCTTATCTTGACGCATCTATGTTATCGTCATTCCTTTTGCATTCAAAAGGCTCGGCCTAAAGGTACCCGCCTCCTCGCGGTGATCGCGCACGTCTGCTCAAGGCCATACGGCGAGTGTGAGCCGTCATGGCAACCAGGACCGTCTTTCTACCGGCTTCTACCCATCGCCTACGGCCGATGGAAGACCCGGGGTCCTGGCAAGGGGTCGGGTTGATGGAGTGCTCTGCGCCCCGTCACTCGGCTGCCTGTCTGCCATGACTGCTGTCGCCTCGTTCGGTATGGCTGGGCTAAGGCGTGCGGGGACGATGCCGTCGCTATTCCCTTCCTCCTTGCCTTGTGTTTATCCCCTTGACACCTCTGCAATTTCGTCATTGCTAATATTTGGTCCCATCCGATCTGGAGTCAAGGCTGCTCCTCTGCCAGAAGCCTGGGAGGGTGGGATTCTCTGTCCACATGACTAAGTAGTGGCAGAGGGGCCTGATTTCATCCTTTCTTTGACTAACTCTTGATCAGTGCTTCTTTCAGCTAACTTGACCTAGGTGGTGCCGTGTAAATGTCGTCGACAGCATCCGAGTCCGATGCAGACCCAGTCATCATCCCTTCGACCACCTCCGCCACCAACACCAATATAGACACCAATATAGACATTACAGGACAGCCGGCTGTCGTAACATGGCGCACCTCGGATGGCGAGGACCGATGTTTGTCGCACTTGAAGTTGGACTTGCACTATGATGTTCACTCCAGCAAAGCTTTTTTCAAATTACGCGCTGCCGTTGCTCTCAAGTCTCATCACCGCTCACGCAATACTGCCGTGTTCCTCTTTCTTCACCCCGAGCGCATACGCGCCCTCGGTCTCGATGATTCGCCATGTGCTGTAGAAGCTAGGGAACTTGGCCCGGAGACAGTTGGTCTGCACTTTGAAATGAGTAGATTGCCGGCCCTAGTTGTGCCGAAGGAATCTCTTACTCCCCGGAATCAGTCATCTGGTAATCTACTGGATTCGTTACGAGCTGTGGTTCAGCAAGCCACCTTTTCTGTCTACACCAAAATACCATGCAGGTACCTACCTCGGCAGCGATTATTTGCACTCTGTGGTGCGGTGTCTCGCCATGAGCTCAAGTCTATTGCCGCCCATAGTAACGCTTCCAGTCTTTACGCCGGTGCTGGAGGGGGGATTATTGAGGGCGATAGTCTTTTGCCCCCCGACAGTACTGCTGTTAGCAAGGAGCAGGAACCTGCAAACGAGCCTGACGTAGAGAACCCTCCTTCCTACGAGGAGGTTCCTCCAGGTCCTCCAGGTCCACCGATTACAGGTAAGTCTATGCAGTCCTCATACCTGTTGCGCTATATATTCACTGACAGTCTAGCTTTAGTTCCTAGTTCACATAAACGACGACGGCTTGGCTCCTCTGAAGCTGAACCCGTACGACATGAACGATTGGACCGAAAATATATCGAAGATATCTGTGCTCACATGATAGACAATAGGCTTGACCAGCTAAGACGTAATGTGGCTAAGCAGCTCCAAGACTTAGAGAATCGTGTTATAGACTATGTCGACGAGCAACTAATCCACCAACGACAGGAGACAACAGAGGATCTTCGCTTCCAGACAGAAGAGGAGTATTATGGACTGAAGTTGGACCTCCAAAACTATGTGCGTGAGGAGGTAGAGGAGGCCGAAGGTAGAGTTTTGGATCAACTAAGTACTGCGAGTTTCTCGTTACAATTGAATCCATGAAACCCAAAGATCCAGTCCCCAAGTTCATGAGTGATCGAGTGTTGTGACCCTAGCGTAGCTTAGCACTTCTGTGCGTTCTTCGTTCTATTGCAACAAAATCTGCCGCTAAATTCTAAAAGTGCTCCATGAACATTGCGTACCTCACACACCTTGTTTTCAACAGGGGAAAGTTATGTTTGGCTAGGAGCATATGGCGTACGAACAAGCTACTTACGGCTTGCGGTCCAAAAACGGACTATACAATGTCTTACGGGGTATGCTTGACAGAGTGTATTGCCTGTTTTAAACCCCTGGTGGCTGTCTAGCCTGCCCGGGGTTGACGAATCTATCAAGTCGCACAAATGAGAAGGGGGCTGGTGTAGTTTATTACAAATTACCACAAGTGGGTTTAAAGTAAGAGATCTTCGGGAGGGAGTTGAGTTTTTCGGAAGCCTGAAACACAGAGTAAGCTCCATTTCCCCGGGACGAACTCACAGTCAGCACTGGAATGATATAGGCGCACTTACGATTAGAGGAGATGATGTATTTTTGCACAAAAAGCCCATGTTCATCAGAGCAAGCTCTACGAGACAGCATAGAGAGGCTAGGCACAAGGCACGACAGCCCTCATAGAAGTGGATACGGAGTCATGTCAGCACTACGCCGTCAAGATATGAAGGCAACTTCTATCATCCTACAGCAGCAATAAACGACATCTACTTACTGTAGTAATTAAACTTAGCACCGGGCGTGCTGCAGTGAAACTGTGATGAGGTAGTCATCAATGTGAATAAATAATACAGGCAATGCCTATTCTTACGGAATTCATGCTCACTTGCTTAAACGACTTATGCAACGTAAGCTTAGAGGTAGCATGCTGGAAAATTAATATCTGCAGTGATCTATATAAAGCATCATGAAATACATATACTCGTATGTAGGCGTCGGTATTTCTTGCCTCTGATTCGAAATGGGGAATTTGCTCACAGTCGCAGGCACATAAAGTTGCACCATAGAAAAGATACTAGATACGAACAGAATAGTTTTAACTTGATTTTATTCTATGTTAATTTACTTGTTAAATATAAAGCGAGATAGCATTGAAAGACTAGCATGGTGAGAACGCCACACGCCCTTGTAGCCCAGCCACATCCGAAGGACCTATGTTTCTCCTCCCTCTATCCCTCTATCCCTTGCTATAGTTTGCTACACCTTCTAAATTTCGTCACAAAGAGATATCAAAAGACCTATACGCTTCAACGTACACATTATGCATTAAACATCCATCGCCCACCTAGGACCTAAGATTCAAACCTTGTTCACTATGACCCTGTCGTTCGCATCTTACAAGGATCAAGCTCGGGCTATCAAAGACGAGCAAATCCAGGAGAGATGGCGCGCTAGTATTGAAGCTAAGCTAGAATGGCCAGAAATACGATTTCCAGTTGCCATCCGGGCCGGCACCGGCCTCTCATCTCCCGAGCAACTACAGACCATGCTCGGCCTTCCGTCGATCCCCCAAACATCAACAACTACCGTCATCGCAAACCTCGAGACGCCGTGCACGGGCACGGGCTCCGAGGCAGAGGCAGAACCCGAAATCGAGATAGTCATCTGTAACGTCAACTTATAACAGATTACCATGATCAAAAATGGCTGGGTGTCAGAGGAAATTGTTGTCCTGTTCGAGAACAAAAAAAAGATTCGCAATAGTTGTGTCAGCTGAACGAAAATCCGACGAGAAGAAAGAAGAGACGAAGCATGAAGTCGGATATATATACCGTCGCGGGCAGGCGAAAGTTGGAAACAATCGCTCAGGGCTATCAAACTATCTCGCACACAGCGCGCTTTGGTCGTCAAGCGAGACAAGTCTAGCGGCGTAAGGTCTAAGGCAGTCTATGACTTCTTACAGTGTCGTTGAGCCCTGCTTTGACACTTGTTTCGGTTGACTGACCTTATATGTTTTATTTGACTAATATCACATATTTCATTAATTACAGTCACCTCATAATAAGAAATCATATCAAATCATAATACTTATTGCGAGTGCTAGAGTTTTGAAAACTGGGCAGAGAAACGAGTCCCCCGGATAGGGATAAAAGCGTAAAAAAAGCAAATTTGGGCAGCACATATATGTCATAAAGCTATGCAAGAAACTGCAAACTGTCTAATGTTGCTACGGAATAGAACTGTAGCGCTAAACCGGTACACTGCTGGCAAAAGTAGAACGTTATCAAGTCGGACACTTGATGTCTAGTGTACTAGTACAGGTTTTCTGTTCTGTTCCGTGACAATACCATAACGTATGTCGCATCTTTAAATGGGCGGTTAAATGGACTCTCTCGCCAATGATGGTGATAGTAGCGAGCATCCAGCCTCTAAACTTCTTCCAGAATCTCCTGCAGCGTGGGCCTTGCTCCAGGTCGTATGTTGTGGATCACGTTGCATGAGGGCGTCATCGCCATGCAAGCCACCCACGCAGTATGTGATGTGATGTGATTTATAGCATCAAACCTAATCGGGGAGGAGTTTGGTGCCATATACCGAAACCTATAGATTTAATCTGCAACATAGCGTCAAGACAGATAGTGCGTGTTCCAATGAACACTGGTCACTATCTGCGTTACAGTAAGTCGTGGTATCGTTGCTCTTGCCTCCGCTGACCCGCTCAACATTGCCGCTTTTGTATGCATGGAGGCGTTGCTTAAAAGTTCCCGTGGGAGCTACATATATGCACCAGATAACCCCATATTTCGACAAAACATGGATGCGGTTAATCTGGTGTCGGTGGGATACCAAACACGGTATCAGATGCGAGCTCAAGCCCGCCAAAAGCATACGCCACGCCAAGTGGAATGCGAGTTGACCCTGGTTGCAGCGGGTTGCATTTGTACATAGATTCGAGAACCGCCCTGAACTACATATCGACCAAATTTCTATAGCAACAATATGATGATATTTGCTCCATGCCCGCCGTCTTTACATGATCCTCTGCTAGCGAGGTATTGTCGTAAATATCTAAGCTATGTGGATTTACTCTACAATAACCGATACTAATAGTTGCGGCTACCAGCTCAGCTTACTATTTCACATTGGTTATGTTATCGAGGACGAGCTCTGTGATAATAAATAGCGGCGAAAGTGTTGTGAGCGATTCTGATGACGGCCTCTAGCTGCTTGGGACGGAACGAAGAGCGAGTAGGTCCTCACAGCCGGCGCATGCATAGACATACTATCCCGCATCTAGAGGTTTCGTCCTCGAATGGCGCGGAATAATCCCTAATATCTCAATACTCGCCAGACCATGAGGGCTGGCGGCCCAACACACCATGAACGAGACGTACGAGCGGACATCTGCCCACGACGCCCGCATGAAGGATAAAGCACATTGACAATACTGTCTCGATCCCCAATCTACCCTTAGTTAGGAGCGAAGATCACATGGAGTGTAAAGTACTCGCCTGTCAAGATAACAAGGAGGCTGCCACACAATGGCACTGCAAGTGATCATGGTGAATGTGGATGGGCTTGCTTCTACTGCTTGACCACTAACCTCGATGCACGCCTCCCCAATATTTACAGCACTATAACCCTGGCTACAGGCAATGCAACATCGCTCTGGACAGGTTGATTTCTTTTCCCAGTCCTATTCAAGGGCTTCTAGACGTGAATCAGCGAGTCGACAATAAGCGGCCGTGTTACACCTAACTTATCACACCTTAACTTATCCTTGATTCGCTAAGAAACTACAATGAGATGCAGAACTCATGCATTTCTGAGGCATTTCAGTTGCACTCAAACGTGACTGGTATGAGTTGCTGCAGATCTGATGATTCTAGCTGCTCGAGGTGCATTGCAGATGTGATACAGAAAATCTGGCTCCGGCGCTCCCCCAACCACTAATTCTAGCGGTAGTTATTGTACTTGATGGGTGTTTTAAACTGACCACTGCCCATCGAACTGCGTGTGAGAATCTCGTTTCTTTGATAGAATTCCCCTCCTCGAATTTTGCCTTCCATCTTCTTCAAGTCTTTGACCCTGCGTTTCCCTGGGAGCCGGCATTGTTGTACCCAATACGGACCAGTGCCGTATTCAGCCTCGATAGTGCACTGATTATCTCTCGCCCACTGCCCCGGAATGTTAGTACTATCTCGCCTTCCAGGTAGTGTTGTTGGTGTGCGTGGTCATTATTATCTGCCCTGGACACCCATCCCCTAGAGCTTCTTTATACACGACGACAATGGAATACTATACTGCTTCTCCTGTGTTTGGTTTTCGATCTTAGCTGATGGTCTTGATGTGGTATAAACATGAAACGAGACGCCCCTGGGGCCTCCCACGAGAGACGCACGATAAGGTCACCGCCTATTCTCCCATGCATGCCGCAGGGCCGCTTGAAAGACACTCTTTGGGATCCATCGCCCGAGCCAACGCCCGAGCCGTCGCTCTCCGGACAGCCTGACTTGACGATCTGCCCTCTGTGCTAAATGTGGTTCGCAAAGGCATCGATGGATAGTGGACCCCAAAACCAACAGTCAACACCCCCTTACCACGCCGTACCCAAGAATATAACAGAGGGAAGAGGGATGCCTGCACAAGGTATTAGGCAACGAAGCTACCACCACTTATGCAACCTTAGGCTCTCCCCCCCCTAATAACGATACCGGTCCCCACCCTAGCTAGGACTCTAGGGCGTGTATCAATAGAAGAATGAGCTGCCTATGGTATCGGGTTAAGCGCCGGGGTCCACGGTTTATAGCGAAGCGACCCCGGGGGTCTATGGATGATGCATGCGGCGTATAGCCTTGAGGTGTTCTGGAATGCAGTCTGCGGCCCTGCTCCAAAAAGGAGAAAAAATCAACCCCTCTTTACACGGTCTCTTGCAGACTGCCTTTCGCAACGACGACGGCGACGGCGACGGCGACGACACCAGCATCAACAGCATCAACAGAAATATTTCCGACTTTAATCGTCCCTTTTGCGAATCAATATCGTGCTCGAGAAAATGACTCGTCATCGCGGTGGCTCGCGGTCGTCCCGTACCAACACACAGGGGTCACGTCGTGTTCGCAGGCAACGCAGAGGCTTAGATGAACACGAAGACCAACACCTTGCTACCTATGATGAATCATCGCTCGAAGATACCACCTCTGACTTCGTCGATAGTTCGGCGCCAGAGTTTCAGAACACTCGAGATTTTCCACATGCCGAGGACGAATTATCCAGTGCCTATACCATGCCGGACCCGATGGAGATGTCTGACGACGGGACGTTCGATCATAATCATTCCCATCAACTGTAGGTGCCTCTTGAGCCCTGCGACTGCGATATCGTTCGACTGATCAGGCCTTCAAGCCATGGTATGCTTGGAGAGCCAAGACAGGAGTGGCCGCTGGCATATCCTCAACCCAGTCTGCCTCACCAAGCTCAAGCCTGGGCGTCATCCGCGACGTTCCCATTATCGTATGGGGTCTCCCAAATCCCGACCGACGCAGACTCCGGCTGGGCTGAGTCTGTGCCATCATCGACAGACCAATACTACCCGAGCGAATCGGTCTCGGCGCCCCAAGACCAGACAGCGGAGATGGATGGTGCTCAGGATGAATGGCATCGACGATTGTCAACGCAAGCCTATCAGGGCTCGGACTCGTATGTTGTTCATCGAATAATGAAAAGGACTACTGAGCTGACGTCAGTGAAGTGAACATCCAGATATAAACTATTACGAAAGCGTTGTCGCATCTCCCTCGACGAGCCAGCCCGTTACGCTTGGAATGGACAACAGCGGCGACTCAAGCGGCGAGACTTCTCCTGTGTATCGTGCCTCATATGTCAGCGAATGTATGAATGGCGAAGATGAACCTTGGTCTACCGAATGTCCTCGTCGATCCGGCTACCCACACTACCACCCATGCTGATTCCACCTGCGGGTTGTATGGCTGAAGCGAGTATTGCTTGAAGGAGAGAACATGTTCAACTTCGGACAACCACAGCATCACAACATGTTCTGTCTTCTCGGTATTACCTTCGACCACTACAGCTTCGTCATTTCCTTCGTCTTCCTAGGAGTTTGTTCTCGGTTATGAAAAGGTAGAAGGGGGTGCACATTGATGATATACCTCTGGTAGGGACATGTTACTAAGGAAAAATGCGGCAGGCCGTCAATGGTAGCACACTGTCTTAAGCTGTATTATCTCGCCACCCGTATCTATATATAAAGAGCTCTATCTATACGACTTGATGCAGTAAGAAAGCGTGCTAAGAACTGTGGACGACCGGCCGAGCCTATAGTATATTCTGTACGACTTGGTCTCTCGTGAACGGATTTTCGGCTTCCGAGAAAATACCAAAACACGATAGATGGTTACAGCATGGTGTTATATATGCAAGGAGATCGCTACCCCTGCATATCTTGACAGGTGGCCATTCCCTCAGCTTTGTAGGGGTCATCAGATCAAAGTCCAGGAACCAGTGATGATCAGGTTTTCACTCGAAGAAGATCCTGGTGTATCAGGAGACCAACGATTATTACCTCAGCCACCAAAACTTTCCATGGCCACACGTACTCATATTTCTTTTCGAGTAGCGAGTGACATCAAGCCACCCGTAGCACGCGCGTTCGTCATGGCCAAGCCCCATTGGTTGATCCCGGTTTTCGGCACTGCCCCGCGGGCAAAACCTCCCTACCGTATGATCGACCATTACCCGTCCGTCTGAGACCTTTTTATTTCGGGAATTCCAATTCGCTGGCAATGCCTTTTTCCGAGCCGGATTTCCCATTTCCTATATTATCACATGATGGCCGCAAAGGAATTTCCCGCGGACTTCCACTTGAAGGGCTGTAGTATTCAGGGTTGGAATTTCCAGGGTGGCTCGAGTCACAGACGCGAAGAGGGGGGGGCAAGAAAGGAATTCCACTTTTTCTTTTCAAATTTCGCGGCTGGCATTTGATAAGAACAGTAAGGGGCAATATCAACCCGACAGTAACGCAATTAGAAAGAAATATCACACGTCCGGATGTGCGCATTATCAAGAACCTCATGATTGACCCGCGCGCATTTCCTAGCGTTTCATCTGCGCAAGTTCTTTGATAGGATAACGAGTCCATTTATGTCTTGTCGAGTGAAAATAACAAGACGCTGCTGGCCCCTGTGTCGGGCTAACTGTGTAATTATGCTTTAGCCCTTCTGGTTATAGAAGCGTACCGAAACTCGAGGTTTGTTCTAACTTGGGCACTCAACGAGTAATAATACTTCCTTAACTACTAGTGACTAGCACCGGCAAGGCGGCCAAACATGATGTTCGCATAACTGCCGCTTTGTGTTACACTTAGCTTAAGTAATCTATGGACATTGCTGAACGTGGTCTCTAAGTCTGCGGTCCCGTGGAATATAGTACGCTGCACAGTCATGACGTAGTCTTATGAACTGAGCTGAAGGTCTTGTGTAGATTGATTGCTCTCTACATCGAGGAATGGAAAGTTGTAATTATTATCTGCTTGCCGAATTCACCAGCGGCTTTCTCGAAGTCTTGTTCAGTATATTTTGGAGACTTAATCTTGTGACGTGGTCACACATGAAGTGCCTCACTATTAAACAGTTGTTCGCAGATTCTTTACAAATTTTGTCACTCAGGGGTTGTTAGTTGTATGAAACTGACAGCTAGTATAATTAATTAGCTTGAGACTTGGCAGCAGTACTTTTCGCCCGTCAATAAATTAAACACAGCCAATAGCTATCTTTACTGCTGTGTACTGTGATGGGAAAACTTTGAGGTGTATTCTAAAGTCTGGGAACACACCATATGCCTAAAGCAAGTGATTGAATGAATTATTTATAGATTACGCGATAAGTTCAACATAACGAGGACGGTAGTCGTAAAGGGAGACCGGCTCTTGCTGGATCATACGAAGCTGCAATCTGGCGCATGAATAAGCCTGGTAAAGAGGCAGGGTATAAATCTCGGGCCATCATATCTCTGCCATTTCACACATATTTGTGAGTGGTAAGAGAGCTAGACTGGGGGCACTCGTCATCTGGAATAGCTTACAGCATGCTGCTACCCGGCACTGAAATCACACTATCCTTATTGACTCGGGAACTATGTCGCTTCTTTTACATTCAGGCGCATTTTATTTAATGTTCCCTTGCAAGATGTCGGTGGAAGATGCTGGCCCCGACGATAATATCATCACCTCGATGCTTGACAATACTATATCGGCTCAACTTTCGGCTGTACCGTCGTCCGAAGCGAGCCGCTCGAAGCTGCCAATAATATACCAGGCCATTGCCATAAAAAGTGATCGAGCTGGGCCGACAGCAATAGTCTATTGGCAGACTTATAGCTAATACAGTTTATTGACTTAAGGTTTGTTGTCTGCTTGATTCTATTTTAGCTTAACCAACACGTTGGTTCCTCGGTCTTGTCCTGGCCAATGAGCATGTAGCCGTAATTGGGGCTTAGTGCAAGTTAGCTAGCTTTGATGTCTCGGCAAAGGCTTCCGGTTTTGGATGGGACATCAGCTTATTGGTGTGGGCGAGGGAGCGAAAATATAAGGAAGAGATGTGTTTCGGGGACGTCGCTGCGGCAGAAAAGGAACCGTTAGCTATCGCCCCCAGCTGTATGTGAGAGTAACGAGTGTGAGAAGTGGCGCGCGATGCATATGTCGAGCATATAACAAAGAGAACAAAAGGAGGTTTGCGATTCATACAAAGCCACAGTGCTGCCTGTTATGGCGAACGTACTAGGATAAGTGCCGCGGCAAAGTGGACACATCAAGGGTCCAGATCCAGCTAACACTTCGTATCCGTTATCTACCTAGCTGAAATCATCTCATTGGTACAAGGCAGCTCCAGTATGAGACTAGCTTCTGGATGTCTATAAAAGGGGTCTTGGCCCTGAACATTTGTAGATAGATTTTCACGAAGAGGGCTCATCTGAATTGACTACCTATCCACGATCGCGTATTATCTGAGGCACTGATCACCTATTCTCAGCACATCTCTCCCCACACCTCCATCAGGATAAGTCGCATTGTCAGATCGAAAACATAGCAGAAGACGGAAGAGGGGAAACAAAGATGACAATTGGCGGGCTGGTAATGACAGGTTAGAGCGCATCAGAGCAGACAAGTTCAAACAAAGAGATCTGACAAGCGCGTACTCCTTTCGGGTCAGCCGCTACACCACCTGTTAGCCACAGGGCTGATGGGCCCGCGACGTGTCATTTCTTTTTGAGAAACTTCCCCTCTCGCACCTAAAACGGCGTACGTGCGTGTTCAGGGAGCCAGTCTACCGGATATGTTTTTATGTTCCCGCGGCTGCATCAGAAATCTGCAGCTATGAGACTACACAGGTCTCGCCCACTTAGGATACTCGCGTCTATCGCCGGCGTGTTCCTCTTTATTCATCTTTTTCGCTCCTACGCGATAATACCCACGGGCCTGCTGTCCGCCCGTCATGGCCCGGGACCCTGTCCGGATTCGGACCTGCTCGACGACGTGCTTGTCGTTGTTCGCACCGGGGCCACCGAGGTGCTCGAGAAGCTACCCGTGCATTTCTCAACCGTACTGACCTGCATTCCTCACTACGTCATATACTCGGATCTCGAGGAAGATGTCGAGGGTCACCATATCGTCGATGTTCTCGACCGAACGAGCCAGAACGTCAAAATGGACGTCCCGGAATTCTGGCTCTACAACAGGCTTCGCGCATCGGGAAGAGAAGGCCTGGAATACCAGACGCTGTTCGGCAGTGGCCCGTCGGGGGCCCTAGAGAACCCCGGCTGGAAACTAGACAAGTGGAAGTTCCTGCCCATGGTCACCCGGGCCCTGGAACACAGGCCCGACGCGCAATGGTTCGTCTTTATCGAGCCCGACACGTATATGATCTGGCAGAATATGTTGAAGTACCTGTCCCAATATGACGCGAGCAAGCCCTATTACCTGGGTAAATTCATGTACATCGGCAAAGTTCTTTTCGGCCACGGCGGATCGGGATTCGTGATTTCGAACCCGGCCATGAAGATGGTTTCGAAACACTTCGCGGAGAATCAAGACTGGTTTAATGAGTACACCGCCAAGGAGTGGGCTGGTGACATGATCCTCGGGAGGGCGATGGCGGATATTGGCATTAAATTGGTCTCAGCGTCACCTCATGTCCAAATTGACAGTCGTAAGTTACTCAAGGTCGTCTTTGTCTGCCATCTCTTCGCCCGTGCCACAGGCACACACACACAGCCTTACCCCCCTTGTCTGATTTCCCTCCAAGCTCTGCTATGGCCGCCTGGTGGTTCCTCATTAATAGATCTGGCATTCTGATCTCTCATCTGGTAATTAGTAAACACGGTGGACTGGGTCAGCGGCAAGAATGACAAGCCACCTTGGTGTTACGGACCCGTGACGTTCCACCACATGACCGGGCCCGATATCAGATCTCTGTGGGAGTTCGAGCACGACTGGCTCCGGCATAAAAAGGCCGACACAACCCCGCGGCTCCGCGACATATTCGAGAGCCTCATACGGCCACGGCTGCAGGACATGCGCGTCGACTGGGACAACGAGTCCAGGGGCACCGAGTACAGCGACGAGGCTCTCGCGAAGCTGTCCGAAGCGGATCGGGCCGCCCTCACCCAGGAGGAACGGGGCGCGCAGACCTCGTACGAAGAATGCTGGGCCGCCTGCGAGAGCAAGGCCTCGTGCCTGCAGTACTTCCACGTCCCCGGTCGCTGCTTTCTCTCCAACGAGCTGCGGCTGGGCCACGTGGTGGAGCCCCCGTGTGTCGAATACTCGCCCAAGGACAGCAAATGTGTTAAAATGCAAGATGGGCCGGCAAGCCCTGGGCTCGAGGAGCCAAACATCACCCATTCGGGTTGGATGATGGACAGGGTCTCGAAGGCGGTGAAAGAAATGAACGACAGGTGTCAGAGCTTGAAGGGGAAGGATTGGTTAATAGAGGCGTGATTGATGTACGAACTCAGAATATATGACCGGTAAAAGATACCACACAGGTTAGTAATGTTTGCGATTTAGTAGTACTAGTTTGGACTATCCGACGTTACGTCTGCTCGTCGTCTCCGGGATTCCTTTTAATCTGGAGGTTTTTCCTTTTGAAAAAATACCTATCGCTTCATGTCACATCGATAGACACTTAAACTACCTAAGCAAATTGGAAAGATCTGACTGGCCGTGAGGAGGAGGACGAGTCTGGGAAGTTCATGTCAGCTCCCCCTAAAACTCTATATTTACAGACGGGTTCTTTCATTGGCTAGATTAATGATCGAGCCGCTCGACAACACTCCTCTATACAATTCAAGGTATTTATGCTCTATATTACTATCGAGGCTGCGGGGGCTCTTCTTAAGGACGTGATTGGGAGCTGGGTATACGAAACCGTTAGAGGGAATAGGGGGTCTCCCCGTTCCTTGTCCGTAAGAAGTTGACGATTGAGCACCAGGTAGCCTATGTAGATTGTATGAACCCAATTCGTTCAGATAACTAACCGTGTATTTAAGTAAGGATGTAAAGAAAAAAAAAGAAATGAGGAATCGAGTACGAAGTAAGCCAGTGGGGAGGTCAGTATATTTGAATTGACGTGCTCGCTTGGAGGTCTACACAGTGACACTGTATCATCTTGATCCTTGGGACAGAAGCTAGGCCTTAAATTTTGAAGGCCGGCGACTGCGCTAAGCTTAGGTAATTCGTCGTGCTCAAGAGTCTCCACACGTACCCCAGGTACTTTTAGGTATCTAACTTACACATATTCTCCACCTCCTAACATCCATCATTTCGTACCAAAGCATCGACAGACACACTATCCTCTTGAGCATTGATATGGCTTCGAAACGGACGGCCGAGGACGAGACCGGGTCGAGACCTCCCAAGCCCAAGCGTCATAAGCCAACCCGGACAGACCCGACATCGAGCCAGCGCGGCGCGTTCGGCGACCTCGGAAGTACGACGACGACAGCTCCGACCGGGGACAGCGACTTGGACTGTGAAGACGACTCGGAGGCTCTGGCCTATCTGAGATCTGTGAGGTGAGTGAAGATGCTCCATATCGCTGTTTCGACCCCCGGCGGCTAAACACACTTCCTCAGTTGCACAAGGTGGACACGTTCGTTTGGCTGATGTATGGTGAGTATAGGACCCAGGCTTCCACGATACCACACGTGCTCGCCGCGAAGAAGGCCGGACCCCCTCCTCCTCCTCCTCTTTCCCAAGCCGCCAATGGGGATGGCGAAGATAGCGACGCGCAGCATGCCGACCGAGCCATATATGAAGACGGCGTTGGCGACTTCAGAGGCTACTACGAAGATGGTGCATACGTAGCATATCCCGAAGGCCAGTGGGATGGAGAGGACGAAGGTGAAGGCGAAGACGAAGGCGAAGGAGAAGAAGAACATGATGACGAAGAAGCCGGAGCTGAATCAGAGAATGACGAGGACGAAGATCGACCGCACAACAGCAGCGCCGACGAAATCCGAGACGCCTACTTCGCCTCAATCACGAGCCGGTACGTGGCCCTCCGCAAACTCCTCCAGACCGACCCGCCAGACAGCGCCCTCCGCGCCCTGCCCGTCACCAACCCAACCGAGGTAGGGGAATGGAAGCGTGGCGTCGACACGTTTCAACGGTGGGAGGGCCGCCTTAGGGGGACGGATCCCCTCCCCGCGCAGGTCGCCGCCATGCACAAGGATGGCGTCTTCCGCCTCCTGCGCGTCCTCCTCGTCTGCAAGTTCCTCCGCAAGCGCATACAGCTGCGCGAGCGCACCAGCCGCTGGATCTGGGCGCTGCTCGCGCGCCTGCCGGACAAGGGCGAACTCGACTACATGGAGATAGGCTGGATTCGCGAACTGGGAAAGAGAGCCGTCCTCCTGATGGTCTCGCTGGCGGAGCTCGAGGTGCTGAGGGAGCATTGCGACGTGGCCGGTAGTAGCCCCGGGGACGAAGACGAATACGAGCTCGACGTCGATGTCGACGACTGCTTTGATGATTACGAAGATGGTGATGGTGATGGCGATGATCCCGGCCGAGACACCCCCACCAGCATCGCCGAAGCGCCTACTTCTTCTAAGGTCCTAGAAGATCACGATGAAAATACTTCAGGTGTCAAGAAGATATCTGTCACACGTGATCACGCCGGTGGCGTCGTCCAGAGTCGCACTGACAACAACCACGAGACCAACAATGTACCCCTGCATACGCCCAGCTCCGACAACAATGCTTCCGATATAGAGATGCAGCTGGACTCCGATCTGGAGGACGGGGAAGTAGCAGTCGAACCCCCATCACCACAACGCTCAGATCCCATAGCTGACATGGAGACGGCCAAGGCGCGACTCTTGGCACAGCTCGACGGCGACTCCTCCGTCGACGACGGCGAAGTGGCAGAAGATGATGATTCGCCCGCCTCCTCGAGACCTATTAACAAGCAACCCGCACTTACCGGGCAGCCAGGCACGGATGAAGACGGAGTGGCCGAAACAGAAGAGCAGCAGGAGGAAGAGGAGGAAGGAGAGGAAGGAGAGGAGGGAGAGTATGAGATGGACGAAAGCAAAGAAGAAGACGCGAACAACGACGAACGGTATCGAGAGCTCGAGCGCGCCAAGATCAACGAGCGCGCCACGCTCAACATGATCCTGACCGTGGCCGGCGAGTTC
This sequence comes from Nemania sp. NC0429, assembly GCA_022578495.1. NCBI lineage: Eukaryota > Fungi > Ascomycota > Sordariomycetes > Xylariales > Xylariaceae > Nemania > Nemania sp. NC0429. Next base: position 89,258 of record MU392258.1, read on the forward strand.
TACGGACAGCGGGATCTCCTCGAGTTCCGGGATCCGTTTGGCGGGCTTCAGTTCCAGTAAGCGAAGAAGAAGCAGCCGCAGCGGTAGATGACGCGGTGCGTTCGGGTCGGGCCAACCCCCCGACGGCTCTCCTGACAACATGACTTGCAAGAGTCTAAGAGACTCGATGACGAACGACCTGGGCGTGTCGGGGTGAGTAGTGTAGGTATCATGTGTAGAATCTCCTAGCTGGCTGCTTGCCTGTTCATTGGATGGGCCCCTTTGCCGCGAAAGTGTCTGTCACCCGCTAGATCGCACGAGGTAGATTTAATTGCGAGGTAGGTGGCTACGTGAGTAGCTAGCTAGCTAGCTAGGATCTATAATATAAGGTCGATGACAGATAGGAATTTGCATCCTAGACGTAAAATCTTCTTTTTTTGTTTTTTATTGAATTGTTGTCGATTAAGATACATTACATGTTACTTCACGGGGGAACTAATCAGACGCTTTGCCTTGCCTTGCCCCGTTTCGGCTAATTCATTACTATTGCTATTGCCATTGCTATTGCAGTCTCCCGAGAGCTCGATCGTACATAAATACCCACACATACACACAGGTTTTGCAATTGCATGATTGCAAACCCGTCTTTCCGTTCGACCGATCGATCCGGCCGTGGCGTCGTGAGAGCCAATATCCTAGGTGTTCTGACGGATATATTCCTTTCCATCCGTCCGTCCATCTGCTTCGCCCGTCCGCCCTTGGGGGTAGAGGGAGTGGTTTCCGTCTCTGATTCGTAAAACGCCAATAATGCAATTTCGCCCGAGAGAGACAGATAGAGAAACAGAGAGACAGGCATAGAGATGAAGAGAAAAGGAAAGAAAAGAAAATTCTCTCCCAAAGCAACAAGAAAGAGAGAGAGAGAGACACACAGAGACACAGAGAAATCACGTTGCCGATAAGAGACGAGCAATGACTTAGTCTCCTCGGTGGTTATACATACTCCCTTGAACCCGATATTCAGTCCAATATGCTTCATTTGGGTATCCTAAGCCCTCCCGTACGTAGATATTTTCTCTCTTTAGGGCATGTTTGAAACTAACAGATAGTCGTCGATTGCGCTCCTCCCCTATTCTCAAAGGGGAGATGGGTGATGGGGGATGAGGATGGGGGCGATCAGACATCATTCATGTCGACCTCCCACACTCCCGAATCCAGGAACTCGGCCTCTCCGAAATCGCCATCGACGGCCATCCGGTTCTCCTGGCCGGCGCTCGACATGGCCGTGGCCGTGGCCGTCGCGCCCGAGAACTTGGCCCGCAGCCTTCCCCTGCTGGGCACCGCCATCGCCCGACCGTTGTCGTTACGGCCCGATACTGGTGCTAGCGTGCTGTGGTCGTACCGCCACAGGGTCAGCTGCCCGGCGAACCCGTCCTCCTCCTCCTCCACGAAGTACCGCTTCCGCGGGCGCGCGCCGGGGACGGGGACAAACCCGGACGGTAGCGGCGGGTCCGAGGCGCTGGACTCGACGGAGTCCTGACTGCTCGTGAGCCCCGGCATCTCGTCGTCGTCGTCAGTATCTACGCCGTCGTTGACGCCGAAGCTAGGCTGGTAGGTTGGCGTAGAGACGCCCGCACGCATGCCGGATATAGATTGTATGGGGCGCCGAACCTCAGGCTGCGTGTCCAGGCCCCCGACCTTGTGAATCCCGCAGAAGGGGAGCAGCTCCCGCGGCGAGGAGAAGGCGTTGGCGCGCGAGCGCTGGCCCTCGCCCATGGTACCCGTGTTGGCGGAGATGGCGTCGCTCTCGTCCCACAGGGCGAAGGCGTTGTAGTCGCCCGTCTTGTATCCCTCGGGCACGGACTTGCGGATGCGCATGCCCACCGAGAGCAGGTTGGCTTGCACGGAGGCGGGGATGTCGGGCGGGCTGTACGGGCTTCCGCGGCTCTGGGCTGCTGATATCGACGGGGACGAGGTCTGGCCGGTGGGCGTAGAGGTGAAGAAGGAGGTGATCTGTCGTTGGGCAGGATCGCTGGCTGCGCCGGCGAACTGTCGCTTCGTCCTCGGGGCCGACATTCGTAAATTATTATAGGAGATGCGACGGGCGAGAAGGCGTGTTTCGGGAAGAGGAGTCTGATGCAGATGTTGTCGAGCGAAGGATGGGCCGCCCCCGGCAGTGGTCAGGTTCAGGCTTCAGACTAGGCTCTGACCGGCCTGTTGTCGTGATTCTCTTTCTCCCTCTCTCTATCCTTATCTCTGGACAATGACGTTGTCAAACGTAGCACCGAGCTTGGCGGAGGAGGGTCCAGGGGCGACGACGACGGGAACGGGCTTCAACTACAAGACACAATGAAGGATTATGTCAGTTCCCGATTGTAAAGCGCTGCCACTGCAATTTCCCACTGGTCGGGGGCTCGATGTCTAAATGCAGAAAGAAATGCGATGTCCAGGCGCTGGGGGGATGGGTTCAATTGGGGAAAGGCAAAATGATGTGAAGCGACCAGGACCGGAGGCCTTGGATTGTTAGGGACGGTCGGTTGAGACGGTTGTCAGAGATGCTTGGCTTGGCGCCCTCGTTGGCTTGGTGAGACGAGAGTGGGACAGGGAAACATGGTTAAATTGATCTGTACAGTAATTGGATGTATCTCGAAAGTACTCCCGTGCTGAGGTACCCTACTACTCACATACATCATGAATGTACGGTACCTCCATGTTCGCTGTGGCAAATCGCGCTTTTGGGTATATCTACTTGTTCGTAGTACTTTGTAGGTACCTATTAGGCGTGTTTTTACGCGTTTGCGCCTTTTTGAAGCTCCTTTACACTAAAGCCGAGGCTAAGATAGTGTACAGCCTTAAGTGTCAACAGGTGGCTCGTGCTGAGATCATGCGTCTATTGAGCTTATACATGAATAAGGTGGACCCATGAATTACGTGATGAAACCGAGCCGACGAAGTCCAGCCTACGGTTACAAATAATTCTCGAGACTGAGGTGTGATACCTGCACGAGGGCACGTACAAAGCACTTTGAAGGAATGGCATCCAGGAGACTGACTACAAACTGCAACAATAAACAATTCCCTGATTGCGCCTAATCGTGTTCTACATCTGTAATGGTAAACCGAGCTGTTAGGCTGTATCGTGCCAGTGGCGTGACTATCCTCGCGTGTATTCGGGAAGATTGCAGTTAAAGATGAGGACGACAATACTATTCGGGCTGTCATGTCAACACATGCCGAGTACGGCAGACGAATATCATGGTAAGATGAGTCTGCTAGGATGAGCGCTACATATTCACACACAACACGTTTGTATGTACACATTCACAAGTCCGACATCATGCACTCGTACAGAACCGCGACACGAGAAGAGGATCAAGATATTCGTGGAACTCCTTGAATTTGCCAGTGAAATTAACACCATGACCACTGCAGTTGGGTATAGCAATCCTCAACCGGCGTTCCACGTCCTCACATTCCGAGAATCGGCCCTAGACGGACAACCCGCGGGTATGCTCATATGAAAAGCCGTTTCCAGCCATCCACCCATACAGAACTACCACCAGCTTAATCATTGCGGGTGATGGTCTCTGTGTTACAACAAGAGAAGAAACCAGTTGCAGAAAAGACGATGCAAGATATCAGGACCCCAAACGCCCCTTTTGTATTGGAGTACTTTTTGGTATCCGTCGTCTATCTGCAGTGACGAACATGTGCGTTCGTCAGAAGTCGAAGGTTGCGTGTATTCGGAAGGTTGATGCCCAATTTTCTATGCGCCCCATGCCGCCGAGAGAAGCTTTGCAGATATCCGAACTGTACCATCAAGTCGTGCCCATTGCCCTAAGAACGAAAATAGAACAACATGATGCGTCTACTTTCTGCGGAAAGAGCACCCCTCGGTTAATCTGGCCTTACCACCGGTAGGTTGGCACAGAACGGTGGTGCAGCCCTGGCAGATGACGACGGTCTGGGCGTGGGAGAAGACGGTGGTGATTGTGAAGCAACCGGGGCACTTGACGTCCATGAAGAAAGACCTGGGGGCGGGCACGAGTGTCTACCAGTCTCGTTAGGCCTGTTGCTTGAATTCTGATGGGAAGATGATCTATATGCGTACCTTGAGCTTGTGCTTCTTCGCCTCGGCGGCCGGGGTAGGGTTAAGAAGATCAACGGCGAGAACCTGTACGAGAAAGAAAAATTGTCAGCACCTCAGGCTCCAGCGATGGCAACCCCGTAGAATCCATCGTCATCCCATCATCATCCAACCGTTGTCCAACACAGGCATCGAGGCAGTATCGACGCAAGATCGACAGATGGGCTAAGGTCTTCTCGTGGAAAATATGTCCGAGTTGGATATCTCGAGCGGTGTTGGAGAGGATCGGTCGGTATTGGATTCAAAATCGGCATGATTGGATATTGTTGATTTGACCGGGGAGCCCGGGGTCCAGCAATGAAAAAAAATCGCATTCGACTTACCATCTTGTCTGAGTGTCAAAAACGTTGTCTTGATTGATCGATTGGCAAGCGTGGGTTTGGCTGACAAAAATCTGGTCGCAGGAAGTGCAGATTTTGTGCTTGCAATTGATGGTTGATTGAGGGGGAGTAGAGCAGAGTAGGTCTGTGTGTGAAGAAAGTTCCTCTGGAGAAAGATCTGGACAGCGAGGGCTTTGGTTGGTGGGCATTGGCTGAGCGACCCACAGAGGCGAAAAGCACGACAAGACCCTCTGTGTGGACAGAATAGGCTTAGCGATCAAGAGGGCTAGGGCTTCTGAGCTCCACATTTGCGATGCCGGGGTAGGTGACGATACCTTACCAGGTGCCACCGATAATGCCAGCTGTGATGGCGGGGCAGAGACAGCAACCTTAGGTACCTAAGCAGCCTGCAAACCATGCCGTACCCATGAGTGAGGGGTGCCTCTTCGATACATCTAAGGTACTACCTGGTAAGATACTTAGGTACCACTTAACTGGCTGCCTGCGCTGTCACGACAACATGTGGTACGCAAAGCATTGCGACGCACTCAACTCCGAGGCAGCAGCATCACAGCTCTAGACAGTTATTCATAACAGATCTCTCGCCTCTACAAAAATATCGTGGTTGCAATCTGCGAGAACTGTCCCGTTCCTTATTGTAACCCAGGTCCGGTCTTGTCCTTGGTTTCTTAGCCTCTACCTCCCAACATGGCAGCTCCAGCAGATCAGAGAATCGCTGTTCCTATCGATGATCCCAACGCCGACACAGAATGGTGCGGTACTTTCCCCCACGATGACTTGCGCCGACTGTTGACGTCTGTCTCAACTATAGGAACGACATCCTGCGTAAGCACGGTATCATCCCCGAGAAGCCGCCCTCTCCTACTCCCATGATCGAACAAGCCATCCTCGAAGGCCGCCGAATAGCACATGAGAACAGATTAGAAGGGAAAGAACTAGACGAACTGGATGCTCTCGAGGATGACGAAGATGAAGCATTTCTGGAGCAATATCGTCAGAAACGTATGCGGGAGCTGAATAGCCTCAACAAGAAATCGATACATGGCTCCGTGTATCCGATATCAAAGCCCGACTACGCTCGACAAGTTACCGAAGCCTCGAACAGCGGTCCCGTCTTCGTCAACCTCACATCCGCGCTAGGAACGAACATCGAATCAAGAGTGCTCTCGGAGCTCTGGCGCCAGGCAGCCAAGGAATACGGAGACGTCAAGTTTTGCGAAATCCGAGCAGACAAGGCAATCGAAAACTACCCTGATCGGAATTGTCCTACTATTCTCGTGTATAGGAACGGTGACATTGTCAAACAGATTGTCACTCTCGTGACGATCGGCGGCGTGCGGACGGGTATGTTGCAAATCGACGATCTTCTGGTCGAAGTTGGTGCCGTTGATGCAAAGGATATGAGAGTGGTCAAGAGGAGGAGAGACACCGAAGATGCTAAACACGATACTTCGGCGGCCAGGGGCGTGAAAAGCGGAAATATCAGACATGCAACGGTGGACGATGATGACGACGATGACTGGGATTAGGACTACCAAATCGAATACCAAGTACTTTACACCCATGAAACCACTCGACATCATCAGACACAGCCAAGTTATTCTGCAGCGAGGCTCTTACATCATTTGCGGGTAGGTGAAGTTATCTGGAAACTGCATGACAATCCTCCATTCAGCCATGGGACAGAACGGCATTGCCTTTGCCATTGGTATTGGAGTATAGCAAATACGTACTGTCCAGAATCGTCCAATTACACGACCGAAACCGCGTTGCGAATGTCCACGATATTGGGTTGGGTTGGGGAAGTGGGGGCGGTTCCCGACAAGTAGGCACCTAAAAGCTGCTAAGGCTAGGTGGGTATGTACCTGTACCCTGCTGCTTAGCGCGTTCGTCATTGTGGGGTTCTCTCCCCTGTCCAATTCACGGAACGCGTCTTGCGACTTCAGACAGTCTACGCGGGACCAACGTTCCGCATACCTCTCTATCCCCTTGCATTACTGTGAGCATTATCATACACCATGGCCGATGAACCATCCCTTCCCAGTCTGCCCAAAGTCGCCTGGGACTCCCATACCCAAACTTTCACAAACACTCGGAAGCGTAACCGCAATGGCACAACTCCGCAGCCTCTCTTCTCCAACTCGAGCGACCCCGCCGTGTTTTCAAGCGATGACGATCCGCATGTCGACAACTATGTCGAAGGGCGCCACCACAAAAAACGATATATCGGTTCTTGGTTTCAGCAAATGCCAGCGTCTTCCGACTCCACCTTCGCTGAAATGGTAGGCCCGCAGCCAAAGCCAAATCGAACATTCGAACGTCAATTGGACTCGGGAGTGTGGATGGGGAGTGATGAACTGCAAGACTTGGACGACGACGAAGAGTTCATCATGGCAACCGAACCCGAACCTAAATTGGACCTTCCGCAGTCACGAAACCCGCGTCTCGCCCCATCCGTAACCCCGGAGCAGGCGGTCGTGTGCAACAGAATTGATGCGGCCATCGAAGCGGGCAATCCAAATGTTGACCTCTCGTGCGTCATCCCCACACCGCGGAAGCCATTGAAATAGACTGTCCATATAATGGAGTACGCATCATGAAGCTAATAGAAGAACAGATCCCTCGGTGTGACTATCATTCCAGATGGGCCTATCTCACGTCTCGCCGAGCTTGCTCTCATTCCCTCAGTTGACAAGGACGTGCCTTTCGAACAAGCCAATCCGGAATTAGGATTGTACCTATCTAATAATAGACTTACACGTGCGCCAGGTGCCTTATTTAATCTTGAATACCTAACGTACCTCAGCCTCCGGAATAACAAGATTTCAGAACTACCTCCGAGTATTGGCAACTTGCGGAATCTTCGAGAGCTTAATCTCTCCCTAAACCGACTCCGCTACCTTCCTGGGGAGCTTCTCAACCTGCTGAAATTTCCATCGGCATTGTCGTCGCTTCATATTCACCCAAACCCATTCTACCAACAAGAGAATTGTTTCCCACCTCGTCCAGAAGCTGGCAGCGATGGCGAATATGTCCGCTTTCTAAGTCGCTGTTTTCGTCTTGAAGATGGTACGGTCGTTACGACAATATTACCTGACGACCGCCCAATAGCAGAGATCCATCAAGCGCTCTCCGGTCGTGAGATTACATTTACATGGCAAGCTGCAACATTCACACGAACACCGGTGCAATACAGCGATAGCCGTGGTTCAGTACTTTCCAGATTCTGCTTGCCCTGTAGAGAAACAGATGGTCATGCCCAACCAGTAGACACCAAAGAAGAACAGCACATCACTCTCCCAACCGAGAGCGTCTCTGCGCTCTCCGTGCCTCCTGTTTCAGGTCGAGATTCTGGTGTGCCTCCCAAATCAAGCCGCGTGTTATCGTTATTTGAACTTGCATTGAAGTCCGCATCGCGCGCTGCACAGACAGTAAGTTCTCTGTCCAACATTTGTGTCTTGGAAGCTTGCCGATCTCCCCTGTCGATCATTGTGCAAGAAAGATAGGAAAGCAATAACTGACTTCATGTATCCCAGTGGGACCTATCTTCCTATCTGTCCCCACAGACACCGTTGAGCGTGATACAGGGCATCGATCGAATTGTAACGCAAGGTTCTGTGAACGGCAACCTGGGTACCGTACCGTGCTCCATCTGCGGACGCCAAATCATCACACCGTTGACCCAATGGATCGAATGGTGGAGCATAGTGAAGCGGAAATATAAATCATGGCCCCATGGACCGGTCACAGTGGAGCCGCTCAGCATGAGTTCGAATGAGTATGCGATACCATTCTTAAAACGCGGCTGCTCGTGGAATTGTACTCCACCCCAAATGCGTTTTGGGCAACGTGCCCCCGGCACAGTTTTCTAGATGGGAACAAGTCAATGCTCTATGGGCAATACCACACCAGCAAACGGCAGCCGGTTACACGAGAGGGACCTCATCAACGATGTGAGCATGGCAATCCACGGCACTCACGAGACGCGGCGTATATGGGTCTAGCTCAATATCGTATTGACGTCGGTATCAGCTGATGCAAGTATATGCGCATGGGAAAAAGTGTCGCCAAGTCGGTCATAAAACTGCGGATAATGACGCACTTTCGGCTTTTGTCAATAGAATTCTAGCTTTCCGATGATTCCGAAGTAGTTTCTCGCTATAGTAGTGTGCGACTACAACTTCCAAGTGGCATTTGGAGCCCACTTAAGCTCGACATGCAACCCGACACGTCTGTTCCCTTCCAATCATCGCACAACATCATCCAGATCAATCCCTGTATCAGCTAAGTCGTGAGGCTACACTAGTTCCCCATATATTCAGATGTACCCTGTCTTTAAAGGTCATAGCCTCGGTCAGTCACAATTGTCGGCGACGTAGTGCACGGTTGCTTCACGCACGCAACTCCTCTCAGATTGAAGAGATTTCCACGCCACTATACCCGGTGGTCATTGCTCGTTACCTTCATAGCCTGACAACAGTCGAGAGGCATCTTGCAATTCAAACCGGGCGTATTGAATCCTCGAATCAGTTATTCCAGGTATTGCCTCATTATAAACAGTCTTGCGCAGGCATAACCCACCCAAGCACAAAGAGCCCGCTCGGATGCAAAACTTGGGTTTAGAGATAAGACTGGTCGTGTGACTGTGACAACTACTACGAAAGGCAGCCCTGCCAGAGACATGTGCGCGAGAAGTGCAGTTGTGCTATGCTGAATATGACAAGTCCCACATTCCGAGACTTCCGAAAGCATCAGACAGACTCAGGTCTTCGCAGCTTACCTACAATTATTATTGGCTTAGTTAGGTTGCTTCCATTGAATTCTGACTGACAGAATCCCGGCACCCGGTTCCCCCTCCCCCCTCCAGACAAACCATTGTATTAATCAGACATTTACTCCAGTGGGCCCGCGCGGGTTTTGTTTGATGCAACCGGCAAGTCCGTAGCAGACAGACAGAACGAGTGGAATCGCTCGGATGAAAACAGCGATGGGGTGTGGAATTCGTAATACAAGCCGGAGAAGACATGTCTTCGCGACCGTGGGGCTCTCCCATGGGACGACTATATATGGTTTCCAGCGGTCTTACCTGTTGATCCCGTCCACCCACTTGACCAGCTATAAGATTGGTGTCTTGAGTGGTTCGTCGGTGCTCCGCTTATACGCCTGTCCCGTTGAACCTCCCAGTCAATAAATCCCATTCTCTCGAGCTTTTGAGGTCCGTATATGTATGACGACAAGCATTCCATCCCATCATGTCTTCAACCACGTACCAATCTCCTTACAAGCCGACACCGTCGTCGACGCCGCTCGACGCATTCGCCCGTTGGCTGCGCCTGAAGAAGTACCGGATCGAGGTTACTTATGGCGTATACGTCTACACGCCGATGGAGAAGGTAGCGTTCTGGACGCTCTTCTGCTTCTTCTTCGTCCTCATCTCGACGGCCGTGCTCCTGTACACGCATCGGAGCCTCAGGTTCCTCGTGCGCGTGGCCGCGTCCCACATAGACGCCGACAGGCAGAGGTTGATCGCGAGCCTGACGTCGCGCCTCCGCCTCCCAATCGCCAACGGGCTGACGGCAGCAGCAGCGCAGATGGGCGGGGTCGAAAAAGCAACGAATCTGATAAGCGGCGCAGCGAGGAACTCTCAGGTTGCGTGAGACAGGCAGATTTCTTCCCTATCTACACTAGGCAGCGAGAGATGCTGTCCGGGCAACCTTAGATTATTCCAAGTCGGCTACCTACACTATTCGAGACAACGGCATCTTAAAACCAAGACATTGAATTTCTCATTGGCTGGACGGCACGGTAGTTGTCCACGGAAGACGGCACAGACACAGTACACTACCTACGCCCTAGCATACTATCTATCTTAATTACCGCCGGATAGGGAGTTCGGACCCCGGGTCGCACGATACGACACGACACGACATGGGAGATGCGGGCTCACATCACTGCAGATCCCCGATCGCACACCATTCCTTTCACTGCTCGGTTATTTCTACTAGGCGGACAGGATAAGCTTGTTGGGAGGAAATGCATCTCGATCGCTTACGCCTGCACTGCACCATGACTAAGAGACAATATTGGGGGAAGGAAAAACAAAAAGGCGGAGAATAAATCTGCTTCTTCAAGCGAGACCAAGCGCTTGCACGCTACGCCAAGGATTTTATGCGCGATCGAATCGACTGCCGAAGCCATATGCTACACTACCACTCGCTACGCTACGCTGCGGGCTTAAGCGGGCGTCGGTATTTTGTCTGTTGCTCCGAGACCGACCGCCCGACCGCCCGACCGCTTCTTCCCGATACAACCTCACTTACCCACCCTAGCTTCGTTGCCAAATAGGCTAGGTCAGCTACATGCCTTGTGTGAATGGGCTGCTGTCCCCCCCTCCCAATGGCAACAGCGTCATTTTGCTTATCCCGAGAGGAAAATGGCACCTACTTGACGCGGGCGTTGTTATTGCGGCCAACCTGCATCCAAGTACTTACTTGCGGTGTATCTACCTCCCTGCAAGAACACCAAAACCTGGTCGACCTCGATTCCGCTTTGCAATCTGGGTAACTAACTGCCTCGTGATTACAAATTGTCACGTTACAAGGGGTGGAATAGGGGCTGTTGGAACAACATATGAGTAGCTTGCGGTGGTCTTCTTTTTTTTTTTTTTTTTGCGATTTGTTGATACCCCATTTATGTAGTCGTTTTACACTTTACGGAGCCTCAATCCAATTCAACATCCCGTATATTGAATCTATATGAACACACAGCTATTGGTCCTATGTTACGGACCGTCGTCATCGTCGTTTATCGCCGTCGTCGTGCCGAATGCGTTCTTTGAGCGAGGCCCCTGCCGCGCCGCGAGCCTTAATATGCGCCCAAGTATAATTTCGTAATCCCAGACTACTCCATACTTAAGTAACATAGGTCCGCTCTGAAGTATATCTAAGAGGCCATCTACCTACATATATCTATATGTGTGCCAAACAAGATAAGCCGACTCCGCCATACATGCAGAGAGTACTATATACAAGTCGTAAGTTTTCATAGCGGAGGCGGCCTCGTAATAACCATCTCTTTGGCGAGATCCCTCAGCTTGTACTTCTGGATCTTCCCGCTCGCCGTCTTCGGGTACTCGTCGATCCAGAAGACGTACTTGGGCACGAGGTGGCCGGACAGGTTGGTCCTCACCCAATCCTGGACGTCCCGTTTCCCGAGCACCTTGCTACCCCCATCCCTGTCCCCGTGACCCTCTCCGGGTCCTCCTTCGTCGTCCCCGACAACACCACCAGCGCCGGCGCCAGGGCTAGGGCTGGCCCTGCCGGCCTCGACGACCCCGTCGCCGCCCGCCGTGCGCACGCCGTGGTGCGGCGTCACGAAGGCCGCGACCGCCTCGCCGTGGCGCTCGTCGGGGACCCCGACGACGCTGACCTCCTTGACGCCGGGGTGCTGGAACAGGCAGTTCTCGATCTCGAGGGGGTGGATGTTCTCGCCGCCGCGGATGACTGTGTGTAGCAGAAAGAAAGAAAGAAACGAATGAGTGAGATTTCTTATTATCAAGTGTTTTTTGCTTTTATAGTGTAGTAGTAAAAAAAAAAAACTGGCCAGTTTCCCCTATTTTTACTCATCCCCCCTAGCCCCCCTTCTCTTTCTTCAATCATGGTGTCATTGTTTACGTTTCATTACACATTACACTGGTAATGGTGATGGTAACTAACGGAGGGGGTAGGTACATCATATTGAAAAAAGGGGGTGCGGGACGTGGAGTTTAGGGGAAAATGTGGCTGGACAAAATAAGAGAGAGGGAAGACTTACTAAGATCCTTAATGCGGCCCGTGATCTCGACGTAGCCGTCGTCGTCCATGCAGGCCTCGTCGCCGGTGTACATCCACACGCGGCCGGGGTGGTCGGGGTCGGCGACGCGGTCCTCGGCCGTGCGCTCGGGGTCGCCGAAGTAGCCCTTCATGACGAGGTATCCGCTGGCGGCGAGCTCGCCGCGCTCGCCCCGAGGCAGGATCCTCGACCTGTCGCCCGGCGCGACGACCTTGAGGGCCGTGTGCGGCATGGCGCGGCCGACGGTGCGCGTGCGCCGCGCGAAGTCGTCGCGCGGCGACGTCATGCACGACACGGGGCTCGTCTCGGTCATGCCGTAGCAGATGACGAGGTCGCGCAGCCCCAGGACGTCGAAGAGGCGGCGCATCAGCGACTCGGGCACCGAGGAGCCGGCGGCGATGCCCTTGCGCAGGTTCGCGAAGGCGTCGGGCGGCAGCGCCAGGTCCGGGAGCAGCTCGAGCTCGGCGACGAACATGGTGGCGACGCCGTAGAGGCCGGTGGCGCGGTGGTCGGCGACCATGCGCAGCGTGGCGGCGGGGTCGAAGGCCGGCGAGGGAAACAGGATGGCGGCGCCCGTCGTCGCCGTCGCCATGAGGCCCAGGATGCAGCCGAAGCAGTGGAACAGGGGCGGCGGGCACACGATCAGGTCCGAGGGGTCGAGCCCCATGCGCGCCGCGATGAGGTGCCCGTTGTTCAGCACGCTCGTGTGGCTGAGCATGGCCGCCTTGGGCTGCGACGTCGTGCCCGACGTGAACTGGATGTTGGCCGTCTCGTCGGCCGAGAGCGGCGCGTCGGGCGTCACGGGCCGCGAAGATGATAACGATAACGAGGACGACGACGCCGCCAGCAGCGTATCGTATGGCGTGAGGATTCCTCCTCCCAGGTCGCGCAGCGCCGGGAAGCCGGAATGCGGGCGGGCGTGGGCGTGGGCGTGGGCGTGGGCGGCCGAGTTGTCGACCACCACGACGGCCCGCAGCGTCGGCACCGCGGGGGACTCGAGCTTCCGGGCCCCTGCCTCCAGCCCGGGGATCAGCGCCGAGAGCAGCGGCAGGTTGCTGCGGCCGCGGCCCGGCTTATACGGGAGGTCGGTGACGGCGGCGACGACCAGCACCTCGACGCCGAGATGGGCCAGCGCGGCGCCCAGCTGCGCCGCGCTGAAGCTCGGGTTCAGCGGCACCCAGACCGCGCCCAGCTTGAAGAGGGCGTACGTGAGCACCACCGACTCGGGCACGTTGCCGAGGCTCACCGCCACGCGGTCGCCCTTCTTCACGCCCAGCGACCGCAGCGAGTGCGCCGCCGCGTTGGAGAGCGCGTCCAGCGAGGCGTACGTCAGTGTCGTCTCAAGAGCTAGAGATGTCGTTGTTGTTGTTGTCGTCGTCGTCGTCGTCGTCGGCACCGGGCCCCGCGCTATCACGGCCGGCCGGTCGCCGTGGCGCGACACCACCGAGGCGAAGTGCTCCGGGATCGTGTGCTGGAGGAGCGGCGGCTATATAACACATGGCAAGAGCTTCATTATTAGCATTCATTCCTCTGTTCTGCTCCGTTCCGTTCAGTTCCGTCCTGTCCTGTTTTTTTTGTTACGCCCAGCCCATTTTATAATTCGTGCTGTATACGGTTTTTTTTTTTTCAATGTATTTGGACTGTCTTTCCAGAGACGGAGAGATATAAGTCTCGATCATCATGTATAGAGAGACAAAGCCCATGCCCCCTTTTTTTTTTAGAAAAAAAGTGATCTTTTCCTCCCCCCTTTCTTTCCTGTCTTTTTGGCATAGGGAAAAAGCCCTCTCTATCCTGTCTAGTCTTGTCTTGCCCCTCAAGCAATATTTTGCAACAGGGTAAGTTTCAAGTGTAAGTGAACTGGGTAGACTAATGTAAACAAACTCACATCGATTGGCCCCTCAGCGTAGCTCAGGCCCGCGACCCCCCTCCGCTGCAGTTGTATTGGGGACCGAGACCTCCATGTCCTCCGATACCACCTCGCGGCTGGGAAATGTGAGCGAGTGTATCCGGGCACGGTAACCGTGGCGGTAGCTGTAGCGGTAGCGTTGGCGGTAACAGTCCGTATGCGGGACAGGACACGGCGATGCATTGTTTTCCCCCTTGTAGTAGGAAGCTGAAGGGCGGGGGACAGGGGGAAATTAGGGAGTGTTCGATATATATTTCATAAGTTGAAATGGTCCGGATAGAGGTTATGAGTTGAAACAGTTACGTAGCTATTATGATGGACCACCTCGGCTTCTTTATAACCTCCCCTCTACCCCAGACCAATATGCGGAGAAGTGGGGAGCTGACCCCCAAGACAGGTGCCCAGGAGGCAGGCTAGGTGACCCCAAGCAAGGTGAGGGACATCGAGATCACCAGACAGATATCGAATCAGTTAGCTTTCGCTAATCCTGTCACAAAAAGTTCCGCGTCTAACGACGCCCCGATCATGCAGTCCGTTTCTTTTTTGTATCTAATCCCTGCCTGGCTAAACGCCCAGCTGGTCAATCCGAACCTGCGAGCCCAAAACGCCGTCTCTATGCTCCCACAATGTCTATATGTACATATTAAGGCTTGTTTGTAGCAATTCGTTGTCGTCAATTCGGGTTCCATATGTGACCATGCACTCTGATTGAACCCTGGTGGCCGTCTTCCTGCATGCTTATCCCGATGACAGCGCGGAGCTTGTCATCTGCCGGGAATTTGGCCCGCGGCGAGAAGCAAGCTGGCCGGCCTCCTCTATGATATGTCATACCTGATATAGGTATTGCAATCACTGCCCGCGGCCAATCGACCCCCTACCATGCACTATCTCACACTAATTCAAAAGTGCAAGCTCAATGCTCCGAATTGTTATCAATGTCGTCCTACAACACCCTGTAGCTGTTGGGAAATGATCCCGCTGTTGTGGGCGGCGGACACAGCAACAAGGGAATAGAACGAGGTGGTGTTGTGAGGCTTCCCAATCCCCCTGGCATCCCGACAACATCGTGTCGCGTAAGATGACAGGCACGACCGAGCATTATCAGCTGAGATCATAGTCCATATGGTGTAAAAAGCTTCTATTGTATTTCACCAATATGTCGTTCGCTCTCCGGTTTCCAGGTCCCTAGGCTAAGGTCAGACGGGCGTACGGGATGGGTAGCGACAGAGTGCCTACCTTGAAAATCATGTTTGACGAAGGCCATTGGATCCTCCAGGTCCTTGGAACCCATTTGCTCCACACCGGGCGAGAAACTCGTGATGGGTAAAACTACCACGTCGCCCACCTTCTTGGAAGTCTCCATACCCGTGAAATTCAAGTAGTTAATCTTGCCAGCGCTGCGCGTCATATCGAAGTAGCGGGGGTCGTTGAAGTAGTCAAAGATGGTGTCTGTCCAGATGGCGGGACCCGTGAACTCGACAACCGATTTCTCCTTGGACACGAACGTGCCCTCTTTCTTCCTTTTCAGGGTCTCGGCAGTGATGCGTGATACGACGTCGCGGAGGACAGGGTGGCCCGGCTTCGCTTGAATGGTCCATTGGCAGAATTGAATTCTGCGGCTGTACCAGTCCTTCCAATCCGGCCTATCGGGATCAGCCTCGATGCCGATGATCAGGCCGATGCTATTCTGGGGCACCGTGTCCGGAACCCAGTCCAGAGCGCTCTTGAGGGCGTAGGTGTCGATGTCCGAGTAGATGCCGCCACGTGCGAGCAGGATGAGGTACCGGAAGAAATCGGCCTTGAGAACGGGTTCGGGCAGGGCATCGTAGGCCTCGAGAATTTCGGGAATGGTGGCGTAGAACAGCCTCAGGACGTGGACGGCCACCTGGTCGGTGATGACCTCGTGCACAAAGCCCGGATGATGCCAGGACCAGGAACCCTCTTGGTCCCGAAACTCGAATTTGTCATCGGCAGGCGTGCTCCTCCACGTCTGCCAGATGTAGGCGGGGAACTTGGACTCGACGTCGTAGGGATACAGATAGGCCAGCTTGTCGTAGAGGGACATCTTCGAGATGTCCTGGATGACCCTCTGAGCGGGGACCGGCCTGTCCCGGTGATCGGGACCGGCCTCCGCTTGCGCCTGCGCGGGATTTGAGGTCGAGGGGGCATGATGCTCAGGGGTCGCAGCCTTTGGAGGTGGTCTTCGAATGGGGTTGGGGGCCTCGGGGGCATGCGCGCGACGGATGAGGAAGAATGCAGTGATGAAGAACACAGCAAAGATGATGGCCCTCCGGAAGGGCAGCATGTTGCCGATGCTATAATGCCGATATTACTTTGCAGGCAAGTCCAGGCGCCGGGTATCTAGATGGTGCGTATGACGTCTGGCTTGGCTGACTCTGGAGGGTTAGGCGCGTTCTGACAAGGCCAAGCAGACGGCGCCGAGGAAACAGGTGATTCGTGTTCAGAAATGTGGCGAGATTCGAAAGGAACGTGTTGATTCGATATACCGATAATACATGCGAACGAGGGGCGTCGAGCGAAGGTGGGAAAGGTGTAGAGGGTCGCGGTGGCCGAGGGTTGACTAAGTAAATAAATGACTGCCTCACTTCGCCATGAGAAGGGCCAGAACGAGGCTTGAGGACGTATCCAGACGTGGGTCGAGGTAGGTATAGCGCATGTGGAAAGGAGGAGGGGAGGCGACGTGACACAGAGAAAAAGAAAATAGGGAAGAAAGAGAAAAGAAAAAGAGGGCGTCCGCACTGAATTGCAGAAGTAGGTTTGGTAAGGTTAGGTGGAGGAGGATCGAGATGAAAAGGCGAAGACAAAAATAGTGAAATCGGTTCGCGTCGTCGAGGGAGAGAGAGAGACTTGATCGACGCTCGACTTTCTTAGCTGAACAAAGTGTGAGCTAATCTATTATTCTTGCCCCATGGATAAAAAAAACGGTAAATTAATTCATCAGAAGAGAAAGAGGGACTCCAGTGTAGTGGACGAAGTAGCAGGCGGGCGTAGTACGAAGTAGGGAGGTGATGATGCACGATGGCTTGGCAAACGAGACGTGGAGTTGGTCTACCTCCCACGTCCCGATTTAAAGGAGATTTTTCTGCTGTAGGTATGGGACTTACCGACACTTGGTAGATCAGCTTTTGGTGAGAAACATGCCGTCATGGCCCCCCATAGTGGGTAAAGTTGGACTAGCGTTATTGGCGGCAGATAGAGAACTAGACACCGAGACAGCGGCGCTACGTTTCAGCAGCCCCTGTAGAAAGGCCATCCAACCAATGAGATCTGGCCCGAAGCACGGTACATTGCACATGTACTTTTACAGTTAGCCGCAATTTCCGCCAAGAACGCCCCCTACTTCCTGTAGATACTCCTGACATGGGAGTAAGTAGCTACGTACCTATCTGAAGTTACTGACAAAGTTCAATCTTTAAGTCATGGCAAAGATGTTGCAGACATGCTTGTGTAAAAATACTCGGTCTAAACGAAAGACTACATATACAAGCAAAAGACAGCGGACAGAATCTCATTGCTCTACTTTTGCCTGGTAATATACAGCTCATGTCTAAACCCGTCGAGGCCATGCATTTACTACGCAAAGTACGCGTCCGCCCACGTAAGCTTGCACCTAGACCATCCATTCTAGTAAAAGAATACGAAGCACATTCGAGAGCTGCACATGCACTTCCAGGTAAATACGTGTATGATGGGTGCTATGCTGATGTCGCCTGATTGATCATCCATCCTGAGAGGAGTAGGCGGGCCTTTTCTTAATCTGTTACTGTTCTCAATGCCGTCTATAAGGAGATCCCGCAGAGGGTTCCCCGAAATGTGTTCGAGGCAATCCTTCACCGAGGTTCCCTCCCAGCATGCCACTTCTCTTACCTGCTACCTAAGTTTGCGCGTAACCTTCACCATCGTCCAATATCTTATACTTTGTCGCCCGTGACTGATATATCGTGCATCCATCGTCCGGTATAAGAGCCTCGTTTTGTTGTCACATGTTTCTACCGTCGCCTCTTAATTATAGCTGCCTGCAGACACAGCATGAGTTTCAAGTAAAGTAAAAGCTGAGAAAGCGTTTTCAGACGTACAGAAGTTTAAATGCTGT
Organism: Nemania sp. NC0429; assembly: GCA_022578495.1. Classification (NCBI taxonomy): domain Eukaryota; kingdom Fungi; phylum Ascomycota; class Sordariomycetes; order Xylariales; family Xylariaceae; genus Nemania; species Nemania sp. NC0429. Next base: position 107,572 of record MU392258.1, read on the forward strand.
TGTGCTGTAATGGTTCTAGACACGCACATATAACAATGACTTAACTCCTTTCCATGAAAATCGTCGTCAGAATAATTATCAAAAGAGGACTCGTGCCGCCAGTATCAACATGCGTGGTTACAGGATATTGGTAACTCTATTGACAAACCCCGCCATCCCCTCGTTGGCTTCCTGTCTGCGTGCTCCGCGGCCAGCGATAGATGCCGCCAGTACCTCGCTCAGCAATGACAGCATAGTCGACGCCCTCGGCTTGGACGTGGCAGGTCCAAAAGAGGAATCCACAAACGGACATAGCTACGGCCAGCATAGCTATAACCTAGAAGATTACTACGAAGTTGAGGGGGACGAGGACGATGAAGAAGAAATAGAAGACGAAGAAGGCGACGACGATGCCTGGGGAGATGAGGAGTTCGGCGCCATCCCCAGCAACGCCACCGACCAAGGCACGTCGCGGAACGGCACGTTCCATTCATCCGCAGCCGCGAAAAGAGTTCTCGCATACAAAAAGGTCAAATGCGATCGCGGCCGCGAGCACTGGGCCGGCCAGAACATCCCCGGCGCCACCAAGGCACTCATTGACTGGGGACGGGATTTTCTCGTCGGGCGGAAGAACGTAAGTTATGTTGATCAAAACGGGCGTTCTCCCTCGCCGCGGTGCTTGCTTACAGGGAATTATCCCATCTATCTAGGTGGCCACGTCTCAAAGAAGAAGGAAGGCCTAATTATAGCACCCGCACGCTTAGAGTAGACAGTGCTGACACCGGGGCGTTCGCAGTGGCACTGGGAGGGCGTCGCTAACTACCATAATTATGCCATCGTGTTCATGTGCAACTGCAAGAAGTTCATCGACCAGCCGATCAACTGCTGGGAGGTCGAGGAGGCCCTCCGGCTCATCGCCGCCAAGTGCGGGCCCGAACAGGGCGGGAGGGTGTATCTACATAGAAAGAGAGAAATCGGCCGTATGTTTATAAAAAAAATATCACTCCTCAACCCCTTTTCTCTTCTTCTTCTCCTCCTCCTCCCCCTTCCCCCCGACCTCTTCTTCTTCTTCACTACTTTTCGTTCAGTTTGCCACATCTTGAGATACTGATGAACGCAACGACAGTCAGCTCCATAAACCTAATACGGTATATTCGCAAAATCAACACCTACGCGACTCTGTGCCACGACAGGGACTGCTGCACCCCCGGCGACGTCAAGGTACGCGCGTGCGGGAGGGTTCACCCGTCCAACGAGGAGAGACTGGGCGAGGGCTGCGGCATGCAGGATGAACCGGATGCGCAGACGCTAGGTGACGGCGAGTCGAACCCTTCAGGAGAGTGAGAGTTGCTCAGTGTGGAGGAAGGGGGGAGAACGAAGGAGGGAAGTGATCGGGGTGGGCGCGGAACCGCAGTACCCGGGAACTACGACGCGGTTTGACGGACAACTTATATATAGATATATAAGTTTTCATATAAAATGACAAGAAAGAAACACACACATGTTTGATCTTTTCTTCTAATCTTGCGAGAGAGATAGTATCGCGTATTGACAAATTACAACTATAGATATGAACACGCAAAGTACCCTCACATAATTTTTTGGCCAGCGGCTTTTGTAGTTTCAGAGATATATGGTGAGGATATTGTAGTTGAACAAAGGGAAATGATGGGATATTATACAGCTGTCTGATGAAACTTTAACGCCGCATTATCTTTACACTGATGCATGACACATAATACATAAACAAGCAGACCGCAGAGAACACCACGCTTCTTGCTCGAGCCCGCCCCCTAGCTTCTCCCAGTGATCTTAACCGTCCACGGCCGACTCGAGACTCAACAGTCTAGTAGCACAAATCGCCGCCGAAAGTTGGTATCGATTGCTCCACCCAGCTCTGGCTGACAAGCCATAACTGGAGATTAGGTTAAGGTAGATAGGTGGGTAGGTATTACAGATCATGTCCTGCATGAGATGAGACGTCAGCGCCAAGATGCCACAGCCACCAACTCAACCCAACGCGTGCCCTATAACGGGGAAAGGGGGATGAAATGAAACGAAACGAAACGAAATGAAATGACTTACGCCCGAGCTGCTTCCCGCGCTTGGACACCTCCTTCGCATGGTACTGCTTGATCTTGGCCCGGCGGGCCTCCTCGGCGGCCTCGATCTCGAGCCGCTTGACCTCGTCGCGGGCGTCGCGGACCTGCAGGCGGGCGGCGGCCAGGGCGCGGTCGGCGTCGCGCTCCGCGATCTCGGCCGCCATCACGCGCTCCCTGGCCTGCAGGATCGACGGGTCGATGTCCGGATTGGTGCTGTTGCCGTGGCCGAAGGTGCGCGAGAGCACGCTGCGGTGACGGGATGGGTTCGAGACTGCGTCTGTGGGTTTGTCAGCGAGCGGACTATTGTTTATCTGTCTGTCTGTCTGTCTTCGTTCTTGATCTGCATCTACATGTACCATATCTATATACATATATATAGATATATGGTTATGTGAACAGCAGAGATAGGTATGGAGAGAGATCTGAAAAAAGTACCGTGGTATGTACCTGAGTGTCGCGAGCTCGTGGAGCTCGTGCGCGTCTGGGCGATGGACGTGGGCGACGGCGAGCGGTGTCGCGAGCCGAAGAGGCCGTGCTTCTTCTCGGGCATGGGCGCCGGCGCAGGCTCCTCAATGACCTGTTCCTCGGGTCTTCGGTTGGAGAAGAACGGCATTGTTGGCGTAGATCTTTGTAATTTAGGATAAGATGATGTTGCTGTTGTTGTTTTTACGACGATGTGTGATCGATGAGAGATGGGAGCAGTATGTTTGGGGAGATGGAGATAGAGCTGGAGGTGACGGAGACGGGCTTCCGCCCGTATTTGAATATCGATCCCATGTTGGGACTTTCGTGTATTACCGTACGACGTCAACGCCGTCGATGCTGGCGTAAACAGGTTCTACATGAACCACGTTGAGTGACGAGCAGCATCTCTGATGGGTGGTGGGATGCGATCAACAGAAATGACGTAGAGTCGGGGGTGAGCTGGCCAATAAACACCGTGCATGAGGCGTCAGCCAATGAGAGGGAGACTGAATGACGAAAGGGGTCTGAGGGTCCACCGATATGTAGGGGGGCCGTCGACAGGGATCAGGCAGAATTTCAGGGTCCTGGTATCGAGAATATAGGTGCCTTATCGCGTGATTGTACTTCGTTAATAGACGAGCTATTACCAACGTTGGAGGCAACATACTTTAAGTACCTAACCACCTGGCGTACAGTCTAAGCCAGTATTTGACAACCCTAAGGTCTGCAGTAGATCCACGCCAAGCGGCCAAGTATCGTCACTCTCTCCCCGATATAGCCCGGCATCATTCAGAGCATTACTTGTAATGCCGTGTTTTTCATCACAGCCCTCCGGCATCATTCATAGCGACCGCTCTCCGCAACTAGCTCTGTGGCTGGTATACATTAGCTTTCCGAGCCATTCGTCTGTTTGGTCTGGGTCGATCTCGATTACACTGCATGATGCCTAGTAAACAGACTAGCCGAGGTAGGGAGGTCATAATGTTCGGAATACCATCAACGATAACATGTTTGGGTATCTCAAATTATGTTTGCTTCAAAAAGTGAACCTTCTCTTGGCCATCCCTTCATTAGTTTAGACGATGAAGTACGTCGCCGGCCGACGACACTTCTGCGATCCCTCCTATCATCAAGTGACCCTGTATACGCTAATCGAGAGTGTTAACTCCTCTTCTTCGACACATGGCATGATATGAATGGAACCGGATAGTCAGACTCACTCGTAAATCACTTCCAAGCCCCTCCACAGACAGCTCCCCACCCACAGGCCGAAATTCACCTTCTCGGCGTACCGCTCGTCCGTCGTCTTCATAGACAGCGTCACCCTGTACTGCACGAGCCTCGCATCCACGGAGTCCGCCTTCGCCGGGTCTTGTAGTGCTCGTATCAACTCTGGTGGGCCGGTCTGGAATCCCCTCGTCTTGCACTCTATACTAAGAAAAAAAAAGAGAAAAGAAATTGAGCGTTAATTCCCTGACAAAATAATTGTAAACCCTTCGTCTGGGTGGCAAAGAAGACTTACAAGGCAGGTATTTCGTCGGCCGTCTTGAGACGGTGAGTAGCCTCGACTTGCGTCGCGACAGTTCTCCCGTATTCTAAGTCTTGACTATCCTGCCCTCCGCTCTGTACCGCGTTGTCGCTATCATTAGCCCCTTAGTCCATTGATGATAGATAAGGAATGGCTTCATCGTCATGCTCATGCTCATGCTTCCGCTTCATCATAAGAAGGCACCAGTAGGAAATAGTCGTCCACTTACAATGACGGTGCCGTGACCCAGCTGACCCGACCACTCGCCTTCGGTGAACGTAGTCCACTTCTTGAAGCCGTCTCCGACGGCCATCGACGCCGACTGCGGATTAAGCTTGACGCGCATGCGGAAGTCAGACACGAGGCTCAGGGCCGGGATCGCGAGATGCGGGTACGGGAACAGCGACATGGCTTTCGCATCGCCCCTGGGCGGCGCGGTGCTCTTTCTAGTAAGGCGCCCAAAGCGAGTTAGGAACCATCCAAGGGATATATCAGGAATATCTCAACGGTGTCCGTCATCCCGAATTTCCCCCACGCGACCGAGCCGGGGATTTGCTTCTGGTGTTGAAAGATGATCGCTATTAGGGCATGAGTGCCGACGTGGAAAAACTCACCCCCCTCTCGCTTGTGCCGCTCCAGCCTGTTGCTGCTGCGGCGCCGGTGGTTGTTGCTGCTGTTGGTCCTGCTGCTGCTGCCTCGCCCACCTCCTCTCGACCTCCTCCCATCCGCTGTGGCGCCGATCCGTGTCGACCTGGGGCCAGTGCACGGTATGGACGAGGATCTCCGTCTCCCACTCCATGGACGCGGCCGGCGCAGCTGGGTGCGCCTCCCTTTTCTCCGGTACCGGAATGAGGGGCGGTAGTTCCGCGAACGTCGGCAGCCCGCCAAATATCGATCCTGCAATCACGTGCTCTCGGCCGGCCAGGGGGCGTCCTCGGGTCAGCGGATGGTGGCCGCCGGTAGAAGAAGAAGAAGAAGAAGTAGTAGCCGCAGCAGCAGGAGGAGGATTGGGATTGGGAGGATGAGGAGGCGGGAACGTGAATAAGCCCTGGGACGACATGAGCGGAATATAGATGCAGGGGGAGCTGCGTGGGGTAAATAAATATATATTTTTTCTGATTATTATTTTCTCCCTTCCCTATTTTTCTTTTTCTGACTCTAATTTTCGCTCCCCTCTCGCGGTTCGTTGCAGGTGGTTAGGTTGCGCGGCGGTGGTTGAGGCACAAAGACGGCCCAAAGTCTGTCCGCGCCGGACTCCAATGTTGCCCCGAACAACGCCAGCCAGCCACACGGCGCTTCATAAATTTATCTCCGTCGGGCGCCGATTTCCCAACGTGGCACGTTCCGGGGGAGGATTCGATCCCTCCTACGTACATAATCTTAGCTAAGGGACTTTGAGACCAAGATATCGATTAACAAGTTGCATTTATAGTTATTTATACACGTATCCTGACACATCCTTTACATATCCTTATAAATAGAGGTCTTACGTGGGACGGCCTGCATACCATACCACCTAAGGTAAGGTAAAGGTACTTTATTCGTAGTGTAACAAAGAGGTTAAATGGAGGTTGAGTCGGATCACCCGCCGGTTCACCTTGGCGTTCCTTATTCCCGACCCCTCCCTTCGTCCCTCCCTCACTTACATAACCTTGGCTAACAGCTAAGTAATCGCCAACTCATCCATCCTCGCCGTGCCCGGCACCACTCTCGCCGTCGCCCCCGATATAGCGTCTCCGTGGCGTTCCGCGTGGCAGTAGCGTCGCCTTCGCCATATGAACGCACCATCAGATATCAGAGCGATGCTTAGGGAGATAGATGGCGATCTGGGCGTTGCTGACGCAGCCCGCGAGCGTGCATGGAGAAGGAGGCCGCAGGAAAGGTCGCATGCCCCGCGCTCTTACAACGATACAAGTATTGCTTATGGACTCGAGGGCTAGTCTGGGGGTGGAGTGTGATCTCTTAAAAGGATGTCATTTTTTTTTCTCATTCAATTTCTTGAATATAAAAAATAGAATAAAATAAGAATAAATTTTGATATAGATATATATAAACAATTCCATCGTCATATGTGTCATAGCGGCTTAGATTATATGATCTCACTTGGATCAGTATCGGCAGCCTCTCTCTCCCTTCTTTTTTCCCCCGTTCCGCCGTTCCGGTCTTGGTAGTCCCAGGATGGCTCGTTGTTAGTGTGGTGGTTCTGTTCTCCCTTCCCGTGGGGTGGCAGAGGTGGATAAGGACATGACTCGTGCGATGGCGCCGTCGTTCGTTGAGGTTGGATTCGCCGCCTTCCCTTCTTCTTCCGCGCTCGCACTCGTAGATCTCTTCATGGTCTCGTAGTATTCGACGTAGATGTAAGGATATATGGTAAGCTGGGAGGTGAGAGCGGGTTGACTGTTTCGGCTTTCGAAAGGATGGCAGCGCTTTGCTATGGGTTTTAGGTGCGGAACGGTATCGGAGCAAACTTCGGCGTTTGAGGCGGCGTCGGTGTTGAAGGAGTAATAGTATTACAATCGTGTAGTGGTTGGTAATGAATGTGCCGTCATCGCCGTGCATGTATTGTACGAGCCACGGCGGGCTGGCCAGAGGCGTCAACCTGTTGTTGAATAGTTGTAGGGTCCGATCAGGGGATGAGATGATCGCTGATCTCGGCCCATACCAGGTTTAATTGGTTCTCGCACCAGCTATTTAGCCAGGCAACGTCCTTGAGCTTCTCCGCCAGTGTTTCCTTATTCGTGATGTATCTCACAAGGCAGTACTTTTTAAAGGCGTAGATGAAGAATCGGTGGTGGTCGCCAAGGAGGATGGTTTGATGTGGTGTATGCTCCGTGGGGACGGTCGGTGCACGAACACATGAGCCGATAAAAAGAATCCAAAGCAGAGAATTCTTGGCGAATTCGTCATCGGGCTTCATAGAATGATTGCTGAAGATGGAAGTGGTTGACGTGGTGGTGGACCAGCTCTCTACTGAGCTGTTGCCGAGGCTGCCTACACTATAGTAGGATCTGGGGCTTCCGTATGGTTCAGGATGAGAGAGAAGATCGAGAGCGAACAGAATGTCGCACAGGGACAACACAAGTGATTCCGTAATCCCGCGATGCCTGGGTGCAGCTGGAGGTTGCCCACGAAGCGCCAAGTGCACAAATAAGTGACCTGCCAGCATGAGGCTTTCAGATAGATCGACAACTGGCGAACCTCTGATATCTCCCCTGGCCATGACTTTAGCCTCTAGCGCAAGAGGGTCTGCCCGCTTTGAAAGGTTGAGATTGCGATATGACTCCTCTAGCTGGAAAAGTCGCCATTCCGCTACGTATATCGAGTCGCTCAGCTGCACTCGCTCAGCTGACATGTTCGATAGGTTATTGTAGTCAAAGGTTGCCAGGCATTCGGTGATTGAATATATGAGCTCGAATATCTGAACTATTTCTCGATCACGGACGACAAGAACTTCAGATCTTGATGGTCCCATGGTGGACTCCCTCTGCCGGCCTTGGAAGCGGTCGTGGAGACTGAGTGTGGACGCCAGTTGAGGGACGAAGGGAAACATCAATGGCCGTCCCGCCGCATAGGCGTAGGAGAAGTCTGCCCTATCGTTCTCTTTAGCTTATGTCGAAAATTCCGAGCTCGGGGAGTAAATTAGTCTTCTTACCATACTAATGCTCTTTGGACCACGGCGATGTACTTGAAGCCTTCTAGTATTCCGCCCCGTAAGTCGACGATCCGCTTGAGCCCGCTCATATGAGCTGCCGCCGCTTGAATAGAGCCGGTAAAAGTCTGCAGTGCCCAATTAGCACCTCATGCGTCTACTCGCAATACTATACTCGCCCACCTCGTTATTAACCAGCAGCGCAACAGCCATGGTGATGCCGTCTGAGATAGGCACATTTGGGCTCTTCCCCTCTATATTCAATCGCTCGTTTATGGCCTTTATGGCCTGTAGGCGGTGGAAATCGAAGGTCCTCGTGTCGTTCCACTGGGCGAGTGAATTGCTGTTCATATAACCGTTTATTAGCGAAATCTCCAGTTATGATCCATCCGTAATGGCGGTCACTCTTCGCGCGCTCTATGCCGCGTCGGTCACCAATATCGAAATCGGAGGCATGCACGAGAAACACGAGATCTTATACATACTGCATAGATGCAACTAATGCCATGAATGCGTGAGTAATGGCTGTATCAACATGTAACTACCGGGCAGATTAACATTGGCGAGCTACAAAAACGATGGTCGCAGGATAGGCACACTCACTGCATCGAAAAAGTTTCCGTCTGGATTCATGGCAAAGGCATTGGCGAGGAATCCGGAGTAATCTAGAGATGTTAGGTACGATCGAGGGGCAATTATGCGGCTGTATGAAGAGCGCGGCAAGTTGAAAGCAGGATGAAGGGGGTTTGAGGGCACTCACATGTCATCATGTACGTTGGCGCCCCAGCTCGGTCGAACCACTTCTCTAAAAACTCTTCTTGGGGACATAAGCATACTGTAAAGCAGTATTTGAGCAAGGTCTCTGTCAAAGGAGTCGTCTCGATACGGAGCATAGGGAAGCTCGGAAGTTCTCGTGCCACTACTAAAGCAAGCTCTTGTGATAACATCGTGGGTGTAAAGTTGTGGTCTAGGTTATGGTTCCCGGCGCGACCTCCGAGAATAGGGCCGTTCAGTTTCGATATGGACAGAGATTTTCTGTCACTATTACAGCCATCATTGTGATTGCTGCTGCCGCTGCTGCTGCTGTCTTCGGAGCGGGGATCGTTTTGTTGGACGGAGGGCTTTAGTCTGAACTTCGAAGTACGCTCTTTCTGCGTCGTCGACTTCCTGGACTGAGGAGGGGCAATATTCTCACTTGAGAGCTTCTGCCGCCTCGCATGGGAGCGTACCTTACGACGCGTCTCCTCATCGTGGGCGACGGTATTGATGGAGGTGATGAATTGGAAGTTCGTGGACTGTGGTCTAACCATTGTGAATCTGTGGGGGAGGGGCGAGAGCAACTGGGACGAGACGGCCAAAGTAGAGTAGAATGATTTGATCGATTTTTAGTCTCCGCGCTAGCACACCACATCTCCTGTCTGTCCATGCTCGTCTACGGCGGTTTTAAAGGAAAAAATGAGCTCAAGCAACCCTCCGAGTGAACAGCATTTCGACATGCGCGGCCTCCCTCAGCGTGATTCTGGAAATACGTGGGTAGGTAGTTAGAAACAAGATGAGATCCTGGCCGGGGTTTGCCGCTTAAGGTGGTACGAAAACTGATGAACCTTTCAACCCCGTTACTCCGTACCAACGCTAGGTACCTATTGGACTCACCCCTGGCTGACTTGGTTCTGGATCCTGGCTGATAATTTCTACACTAGGAACTTACCGATGACAAATTAGCGAGCTCATGCCACGGGACCTGGCCTTTCGATCAGGCACTAATCCCGTGAGGCCCATGAAACATCGAAATCCCGAGCCAACAGACAGGTAGCGTAGGTAAGAATCCCGGGGGAGCGCCAGAGACACTATATCGGTATTGGCCCCTGATGCAGAATACGGCATAGGTATCTTGGTGGCGTAGTGTACACCATAGGACTTTAAGTAGTTCGCTTGCGGTATGGCTGGTGGTACTACAGCTACACTAGATGTAGAAGGCCCCTAACTAATACAGCCTTAGGAGTATAACATAGATACTTCACCAGAGCGCACACTTCGTCTCTTCGGCTAGATGCTCAACTTGGGCGAAGTTACTATACTATGTTAACTAATCAATAAATTCTTTTCGGTTTACCCTGATATATCTAGCTTGACTAAAATCTTCGTCATAAGGCTGCGCCTCTTCTAAGCTTATAGCCATCTTCACACGACGTAATCACCAGGAGTCGTAGTGAAAAAAGTTAGTGTAGGTGTACCGATCAGGCCAAGCTTGGCTCTTGCAGGACCCCTGCACGGGTGGTATCCTAACCTAGCTGGTTCTCCATGCAAGCAAGCATTGTGGTGGAGCTTTATACAGCTTGGCGTTTGTCTGCCGGTTGGTTGTTCAAGGGACGACGTTGACATTACGACAGCAACTCTTTCTGCAAATAGGTACGACGGCCACTAGATACCTATCTATTTTCATCACAGGACGGCGACGGAGCCTTGCAGAGCGGTCGAAGTTGCAGAATGCAGAATAAAGCAGAGCAGCAAAAAGCATGGCGGCCCCATCGCGTGGAGAAAACTCCACTAACGATAACATCTCGTTTTCCTAATCCGGCAATTCGACCATAAATATGCACGGATAATTCATCCCCCCATGCAGCCCTGTGCGATGTGTCAGCTCCTTGTAATGATGATAAAGTTGCCAAGACCTGGAATATCTGGTCGACGACAGAGTTCCCAGATGTTAGTCGCCCTGATTTCAGCTGATCGAGATACTACAATGCTACGTCGCGGCTTCTACCGCGGTTATAACTACAGGATAGATTCGATGGTAATTTATCCTTGATCGATCAGTCGCGGCACGAGTTTGCGAAAGAACCCTACCTAGTCGGGTAGCGAGTCGACTAGCGGCCCCAGCCTAACGAACTTGTGGTTCTCGTCACGCCATGCATGGAGCCGCTTTGATTTTTTAGATAACGATGCTTTACTTCCTGGAGCCACGACCAACGTAGAGGGCTACAGGCTAGGCTGGGAAAATTGAAGAGTCCGGCGCCAGAGCTCGCGGCTATTGACACAAACTATCCAGTTCACCACGTGGGGGCCTCGCGTCATGCAGTGGCGCATACAGATGCCGAACGTCTGCCGTACCTAGCTAGCATAACCCTGCCTTTGTGCCATACGTAAGAAGTAGTACTGTATGGGGATTCATGTATAACGGAAGAGTTCCGCGGGCGCCAGGCGTGGCGGATATAAGACATGGCGTTGTCTAAGCGTCTCACGGCCGTCTAGTCCTCCTTTAGGATCGGAGTTGATAGCACTACCCAACGTGACTGGACCAGCCTTATGCTGTCTGGAGACCAAAGCGGATTCCAATCCTAAATATGGCAGTGCACAGACTACAAGGCTTTTTTTTTCTTTCAAACTATTAGTAAGTAGGACTTCTTCATGAAGATGAAAACCTATTCGTAGCATAGCCTAGGACTTGGACCATACGATATTGGGCCGGATTGGGACTTTACGGTGACGGCACCGAGTAATTATTTACAAGTATGGAGCCAGTTAGGGAGGATTTTTATAGTCCTAGGGCCGGGCCGGAGCAAAACGGGCGGGCGCCGGCTTTTTCGATCCACAACAACGACATAGGAAGACAAAGTATTCCCCCATGAGGCAACCCGCTCGTGTATGGATCAATGATATGCCAGACTCATGCTTCATTGTCTAATATATATGTGTGTGTAACTATGACATAAAGACAACACTACCCAACCTGGGCGAGACTCTTATAGAGAGTGAGCCCAAGCTGTCGCAACATAAACCGTGGGCATACACGCAACTACGAATAGTCCAGAATCTGACTTTGTAGTTTTATTTGATTTGATTTGTTGCCCTAGAGAAAATGGTGATGTGGTTGGCTATATGGCACTGTAGTCTGTAAGTCTATCATCGGATATTAGCTAGACTGTTCGTACTTGTGAAGCTATTATGCTGGAGTCGCTCTTCTACGAATCGGGTCTTACATGCCCCAAAAGCTAGGAATAATTACCCACACGACCCATTTCCCCCAAGAGAACAAATATAAGCAACGAAACTTCATTGCCAGAGAGCTAGCTTGCTTTGTATGGTATTACTATGGAGGAATGATAGATATGTTACTTACCAAACAGATTAGCGATTATTAGATTATAGCTATGATTAACCAGGCAGTAAATCCATTAAATGCTACGAGAGTGGTGACGATTAGCCAGGTATGTAGAGCGCTGGTATATCATATATGTGATCTTGGTAAAAGTTACCGTAGACAACAATATTGAGACAAGCAACACCACATATGTCTTGCACTCTGGACGCCTACAGTTAAGCATTTCGTAAAGACTTGAATATAATACAATCAAATTAACCACTTGAAAATTGCTAAAGAGAGGTGCGTCTGTTCGCAACAGGTGACGGAATCCACCGCGACGGGGAAGGAAAAGAAAGAGAAAAGACTACAATACAGGAAAGCAAAGGGAACAGGTGTATATATGGAAAATCAACACGAAAAATCAAGGCACGGCCTATCGTGCAAGCCTTAGTGAAATGCATTGGCTTTTATAATGGCTGGTGGGATTGCTTTACTTCATCCACTATACTTACATAAATGCGAAATATAGCGAGCCGAAGTTCAAGTTAGCCCTATCAGCACAAAAAGAAAATCTTAAGAAAATCCGTATTTCATTAATTCCTACAACCTGCTGGGGAACAACATGTTGGTTGTCTGTTAACGGAATTGAACCGCCGATCTTATCGCCGCCGCATCTTATCAATACACCGATACCGAGACGGAAGGAAAGTACCGTACATGTACCAAGGTACCTGGGTGGAAAGGGGTTAGCCCCTGTATTCGACCATCGGATGTAAATTGCTTCCGGAATGAGATTCTACGGCCAATCGGCGCGTCGCATTTTCTTAGAGAGCTAGTTGGAAGTTCTGTATTCATCAGCCATGATATACTATACACTTCTCAGATGCCGAGTATTGGTAATAGCCAGCAAGGTAAAGCAAAGGGACTCCTCGAACTTTTGGTAGCGAATTTGTGTATAAATAAGCCTGCGTCTCGTCCGGTGCGAACAAAATGTCTCTCACCATCGCATCAACAACTCAATCTCTTGCTCTCATCAGGATTTGCCCATACCCGAATTACTCTTCTCTACACCTCGGCCCCCTGAATCCAGTCTCACCATGCCTGTGGTTGCAGTTGCTGGCGGCACAAAAGGCATTGGCCGTGCCATCGTCGAGGGGATCCTCGCCGCTGGGAAGCATGAGGTCAAGATTCTGTCAAGGCAGGTTAGTGGTTATACCAACCGATTGTGCTTTTAGACCATAAACTCACAGTCGCTAGCCCAACCCCGAGCTGGAGAAGTCGATAGGCGCTACCATCCTAGCCGTTGACTATAATGATACTGAAGCGTTGACTAAAACTCTCGAGGATCACAATGTCTATACCTTAATCTCAGCCTTGACCTTCAGAGCTCAGGGAGGTGTGCCCCCTGAGCTCCAGCTCGTCCGTGCTGCCGATGCATCCAAGACGACGAAGAGATATGTCGCCAACAACTGGGGTGTTCCGTTCCAAGAAGGGTCAGTTTGAACCACACCCCTTCTTAACCTCTAATTCCTTGACGGTCACAGTGACTAACGTATGCGACCAGGGCTGAGTTGATCGCGCCACATATGGCCCCCAAAATCGAGGCCCTCAAAACTGTGAAGCAGATAAAGGACCTGGAATACACAAATTTCTACACCGGATTCTTCCTCGACTACTGGGGCATCCCAGCTGTCAAGACGTATGTGAACCCAGGGGTCATGGTCATTGATATCGCGAACAACGCCGCCGCCATTCCCGGATCCGGCAACACGCCTCTGGCCTTCACGCACACGTTCGACGTGGGCAAGTATGTCGCTGCGGCCCTGGATCTGGAGAAGTGGGAGTCCGGATACAACCTCTCTGCTGACAAGGTCACCTGGAACGAGTTTCTTGCTCTGGCCGAGAGCGCGCGCGGTAAGTCTGGCCGATCTTTTATCCCAAGAACTTCAAAATAACACGAAAGCTCACTTCTTTCCGTCATGTCTTTAGGAACCAAGTTCAACGTCACGTATGACGACCTGGAAAAACTCGAGGCCGGGCAGGTGACCGAACTCCCGGCCCAGGTTAATGCTGGCTTGTTCAGTGCGGGCGACACTTATCGCAAATTCTTAGCGTTTGCCTATTTGCTGACGGCAAATGGGGGGTTTGACTTCGATGAGGGGAGACACGCAAGTGAAGTCTTTCCGAAGATCAAACCCAAGACTGTGAAGAGCCTGTTGGATGAGGCGTGGAAGACCACCTGATGCGTACGCTCGTTTTTATCAGGCGCTTTCGTCCTGACACCACATGAGGGATTAGTCCTGCACCGACGGAAAAATGCAGGCTAATGGTTCTACTTCGAATTGACATATCTCCGGTAGCTGCTTTGACTGGAATCTAAATTGGACTTGCCACTGTCACTACAAGTTGCTACAGCTGACGTTGTTCACTCGGCGAATTGAGTGACTGCGGGTAAAAATGGGATGTAAATTTCGACGTCATGCATGCCACCGGTGCCAAGCAGACGGTTGGACTTGAGTAGCCTCAGTAAAATCTTTTATGCAAGGGAGATCGGCTGTTTGCGTTGCAAGCGGTGAAAAATAAGATACCTACTGTGAGACACGACAGGGGTTTTGCAGAGCCATGTGGCCGACATCCAAAACGGAGTACCTGCCACTTACTACTTGCGAGTACCATAGCCTCGAGAGTACAGGATTATGTATTGAGGTTTGAAGACTTGGTTCTAAGGAAGTGAAGCGAGTAATTAGGAAGTGAGATATCTGGTCCTTTCGAAGATTCTATACCTCCGGGCTACAGTAAAGGGTATCCCCCCCCATTTGACCATGCTATGTCGGTTGACGTACTTTCTCCAAGTACTTCTGATGACTTCGAAATTGGAAGTTCCATCTACTACCTTCCACTGCCCATTGCTTTTGGCATGCGCTGTGAGGTGCTTAAACACGTGTCATCCGCAGTAGCCTCCCATGCTCAGTCCTCAGCTGTGCATTTGCTTCGTTGAGTTTGATTTGCAGCTCATCGAATTTTTCCTGGGCTTTTCGCTCGCTCCTCTCGGCCTTCTCAATCGCCTTTTCAATGGCTTTTACCCTGTCTTTGGCCTCCTTGGTGGCTATTCGCTTTTCTTCTACGTCCATGCGCAGGTTCCTCTCGAATTCGCCGTTTGCGCTAGGCCTGCCGCTGGCAGCTAGCCTTTGCTCGTGGCGTTCGAGCATAGACAGGGATTCCTCGTATCGGACCTCGAGAAGTCCGAGTTGGCGCGTGACTGCACATTTCCAGGTCAGCGATCACTGTCTTGATGGTATTGGATGTGTGGAAGGTCACCCAGGCGTAGACATAGCTTGATTTCCTGTCATGGTGACCCGGGCAGAAGATAATGACTCCCATAGCTGATACTTACGGTACCCCTTCTCGCGGCTGAAGGCTTGAACCTCCGCTGTTTGTGCGCGGACGACATCATCCCGTTCTTCGACTTTCCTTCGCAGCTCGTGCACTTTCTCCTTCTTCTTGTCGACTATTTCCTTCTGTTTCTGAAAGCTGGGCATCGCGAAGAAAAATGCTGATACCGAAGGGTGGTGGTGTGGATGTTGATTGCGTCAAGGCAGAGCACTGGCCATTTACTCATGAAGATACTGTAATTCAGCTCGCTTAAGGGCACAGCGATTGACGGATTGGGAGGTTGAACGCTGATGTGGACTGTGTCACAAGGTGGGTAAGGGCCTTCATCGTGATCGGCCGAGACCTTTTATATAAACTTACCCTCTCTCATAGTCCTGCTCTCATCGAATACTCTGATAATCAGCTATCTGATAAGCTACAAGTTGTGTAATGATATTCAATGTAAATTGGACCCTCGGGTGAAAAATCTGATATTGCTGACAAGTTAAAAACCAGGGAGATGGAGCTGGATCTAGAGATTGAAGACCCCCCTTTCTGCTTCGTGGTTGGGACTTGCAGAACAGGACAACCGACCGAGTGAAATTTAACGGAGCAGCAATTCCCGTTATACAGCCCGGTATCTGGCCGGTCTCCTTGTGTCGCCCTTTACGTGTGACACCCATCGTGTCCGTTGGTCACATCAGTCTATATATTGAAGGGGGGTCCGAGGTAAATAATTCGAAGGACCAAGTGATTCAATCTTGTGAGTCTTGGTGACCCTCTTGTCGGACCCGATTTTGAAATTTCTTTATATGTCAGGGAGTTGCCTTGGTAAGGGTCTCAGGTAAGCAAGCCACCATGTTCGCAAGCTGCGAATCGCTGGCCTGGGATGGTTCGTACGACGGTCCTCAGAAATCACCCCATGATTGGTTATACGAGTTCTGCGTGCAGCTGCATGCCCAAAGATTACTGGGTGATGTAAGACCCCAGTGTGACTTTGTCTTTCGATTTACGTACATCCTTGTTGATTGTCCCCTTCTCTTATATCATAGGTTCATTTGTCATATGATCACCTGTGCAATACCCCCCTGGCGTTTGAGTTCTGAAAGCTTAGCTGCCGACCGCGCAAACTCGATAAAGTGTCTGAATGGCTATGCTTTTGATAGAATTCTCTGTGTATTTCATCGCAATTCGATAATAAACAGGTCAATTCATGCTGCTTGGAAATGCCACCACAAAAGCGTCTTAATGACTGCCGGCTGCTACGATTGGTTGAGGCTGTTGTCAGAACGGATGAGATCGGCTGTATCATGCGCCCACCCAGAAAGTTATACTTATATTAAGTCATTCAGCGCAATGCGTTTCCAGACTGCCGAGTCCTTGCGAATACCAATCTATGACAGCTGTGATAGCTCTCGCGTCAGTCATTACCTCCTCACGTACAACGAGCGTTAATCTCGTTCAGCTGGGGGACATTGATAGCCCCTGTCTGAGGTACCCCAGTTTGAAATCGGTCTACTTTACCCCGAAGCTTGCAACTCGGTTGCTATTACATGGTGATGCCAGGACAGAAGAGGAAATCGTGGGGCCCCGCAACTTCTAATGGGTTGGTTTCTGGGGTAATTCGCATTAGCTTCGGAATAGGATCCTGCTTACCTTCGGTACTAACCTCGATATGATTATGGTTCTTGGCGGAGAAATCGACCGAAGATGAGGAGAGCTGCTTTACGTTCGCCGCTACTCTCTACACCGAGGGAGCTCACCGAGATAATCAAGGCTTGTCTCCATGCCATCCATCCTAATATAGATAGCAAGCTCAGGCGCTGAATTGACTACCATTCTCAAAGTGCCAATCCCTTTCCCCCATCTTCATCGCGCAAGTGTCTGAGACAACCAGACCTGCTTCCTTTCGTGTCATGGTGCCTGCGTATATGCTGCAGTAGAGCTCCAGAACCTCAAGATGAAGTTCATAGCTTTATTAATTGGAGCTGCATTGGCCAGCGCGAGCCCGGCGAAACACGAAGCGCCCGGCCCTTTCCTCAACCAGGTAGACGACCAAACCTGGATCATTGGCAACGAGCTTTGGAACTTGACACAGGGTCCTAAATATGGCGTGAAGCTATTCTACAAGAATCACGACTGTGTAGGCGATGCTGTCGGTCATTACGCTAGCTACAGTGAGTGACGCTCATTGAGCTCAACTGCCTGACGAGGGGAAGCTAACAATGGGTATAGATGGAGCCGCGAATGATCTAAGTTGGAGCTCAGCCTCCATCGTGAAGCGAGGCTCGCACCAAGGTGCCAAATACATCGACGTCCAGTTCACAGCGGCCGAAGGAGAGATGCATTGGGTCATATTCTCGGGTCTTGCAGGATCATATCAGTACTTCGTGAACCGCGCGCTACCAGTTCTCGGCGAATTCCGCACGCTCTGGCGTCTGGACAACACGACGTTCCCCCGTGGCAAGACGAGCGTCAGGGATGAAGTCTTACCACCTCTCAGCGACTATATTGCGGCCAACAAGATCCAGGACGAGACCTGGCTACGTCCTGACGGGAACGGCTACATAACCAAGTACGACTTGACGGACTGGACCCGAAAGCAGACATACTATGGAGTCTACGGAAATCGATTTGGAAGCTGGTATATCAACCCAGGCAAAGATTACTACAACGGTAATCACTTGAAACAAGAACTCATGGTAAGCCTGAAGTACTCTTGGCAATCATGTCCTAATATCTATGATGGAGTCTAATTCTGGACGCGCGATGTAGATTCATCGAGAGTCTGCCACTGGCGATGCTGTCCAACTCAACATGGTTCACGGCACTCATTTCATGGTCACTTCTGCGGATGTCTTTCCGGATGGAAAGATGTGGGGACCATGGTTGTGGTATCTCAACGACGGATCCAAAGAAGACGCGGCCAAGAAAGCTAAGAAAGAGTTCGCGAGCTGGCCATACACGTGGTTCAAGGACGAGGCTTACCAGTCTCGCGGTTCAGTGAAGGGGCAGCTCGTCCTCTCTGATGGCCGTCCCGCAGCCAATGCTGCCGTCTTCTTAGGCGACAACCACCCTAACAAGACAGCGTTGGACATGGGTTCGGACTACTACTACACCTCGTATGCGGACTCCAAGGGGCGATTCGAGTTCTCGGACGTGCGGACGGCAAGCTATGGCCTACAAGCTTGGTCGAACGGGAGCAAGATTGCCGACGTCACAACCAGCTTCCTGCATAATGATGTCGTCGTCACGAAATCCCGTACAAAGGATCTAGGCCGCCTGAAGTGGGCTGTCTCGAAGAAGACGAAGCTCTTCCAGGTGGGCGACTTCGACCGAACGAGTTACGGCTTCCAGTACGGTGGAGCGCCCGACCAGCATGCGCTCGTCGCGAACTGCCCGGCAAATCTCGTCTACCGTGTCGGCCGGTCCAAGACGTCGGACTGGTGCTTTGGGCAAACGTATCAAGGAAACTGGACAATCTCTTTTGACATCAGAGACCGATCGAAGCACGATGCCGCGAGGAACGCAACCCTCATCGTGTCCCTCGCCGGCTACTCATCGGGCGCGAGCTCGACGATCTGGGCCAACGGTCAGCAGATTGGGAATCTCACCAGCGGAGCTCCAGGGCTGGCGAGCGATCCCTCGCTCTATCGGTCTATGACTACCGCCGGTGAATGGAGGTACTTCGAATTCGAGTTCGATGCTAAGAAGGTGCTAAAGGAGCACGGGAACGAGGTCACGTTCCAGCTGACTCGCAACACGACATGGCACGGCTTCATGTGGGATAGTGTTGTGCTTGAGTGGTGATCGGATGCGCCGGCTGCCATTATGTCTGTGAATATTCGGCGATTTATACGCTATATACACATTTGAGTACCTATAGCCTAACCATGTGTCAGGTGATTTTGTGATGGCACTGTGACAATAAGTATCTGTATCAACGGCATATGTCGACAACTCATAGAAGCAGGTCTGTAAGTATAGACATGGGGTTACTCTTCTATTCAAGGACCTGAGATATGAGGCTAATGCATACTATCAAGATTAGGCATCGATAATTACCCTGAATCCGGATGAGCGTAGATGCGCCGTAGAGATGACGCTAGTGCTCGTGGACTATGAGCATCCAACATCTCAAACCTAGACAGCAGCATCTGAGCGGTATTCGTGTTGCCCTGAGCTGAGCCGGGACAGGTGTTAGATCAACAAGTGTGGCGAGTCAGCGTATCAGTGAACAGCGCGAGCGGACCAGATTTCGCCTGAGGACTGTTGGCTTAGATACTTAACAGTAAAAGCGCAGACGGAATTTATCAGAAGTGCCGATGTGAGACGGCAACGCAGAACCTCACACTGATAAGAACGGATGTGGGCGAATAGTACGAAAAGTCTTGCTGTGCAACTGCTATTCCCGTCGAGAAAAGGTCAGATTGCTTATGATCTTCAAACCTATACAGGGAGCGAGATATAGTTATTCAGTCACTAACAAGCCTGGCCGTTATAAACAATATTCATTTAGCAGGAAAGCACAGCTCGAGTATAAAGTGTAATGTTATACTACTATGTGGCCAGCTCACTTGTTTTCCTATGCGGCACCGTCGACCGACCAACCTCCCCGTTTCCCTCCGCTGGCCGCTAAATTGTGCGACGTGGTGATAGCCTCAAAGTATGAGTTAATATGAGTTCGTAACTATGAGAAATAACTTAATCCAAATACGGGTTTGAAACATAACAGCAACGATTCGAGGGGTTTCAATGTTTCATTGTCCCTGATATTATACTTCTTCAGGTCATGTGAAAGTTCTGCACAAGTTATGATTATCAACTATAATCAGGATAGTATTAAGAATCTTGGTATGAATGTCAGATCAGACTTGGAACTGTACTATAATTAGAAAAAGCGGTTTGTCAAGCTTATAGTATATTCTGATATGTTGAAGAAAATCTAGTCACATGCGTGCGACAGTTCTATATGATAAATTATATTATGTAAGGTATCGTAAATTTCTAATTTATACCGAGAAAGTAGACTGAACGGTTCCACCTAGCTCATGAGAGTAGCGAATCAATAACGGGGCCTCTTATGAATTCTCAGTATTCCCACATATGGCTAAAGTGAAATGGCCAAATACCCCAATAGTAATCATTTCTTGCGATCATCCAAGCCACAGGATTTTTATCATGCTTTCCACGAATGTACTTGGTGGCTGGAGTCTCTCCGTCGTCTCGTTGAGTCTCGAAGACCGTCATTCGTTGTAGATGGTTCAGGCCGCCCGTGCGTCCCAGTACCCCGTTCTTCCCGTGGTGGATTTTCGAGGTGTCATCGACGCCGCCTCGAAGCAGATCCAATGCGTCCGCCCAGAGGTCCGGGGCTGCCAATTCGATTACAGACACCTCGAGGTGCAGCTTGGCTCGGTTCACGTCCCCTCCAGTCTCTTCGTCAGGAGCCATTTCCACTCCAATCTCTTTGTAAGGAGCCATTAGACACTTAAGAGTATCGGCAGATATAACAGCCTGTTCCAACTCCAACTCGCGGAGGGTTCTCTCCCTCATAATAGCTTCCATTACTGGAGCTGTAGCCAATCGCCCGCAAGGGCTGCGTATGCCGTCATAGCTGCTCATCCTCGGGGTGTTAAGGCGTAGACGCTGAAGTGATGTGTAGCGCATCATTGCAAGGAGAAACCCTTCACCCCATTTCTCGATTTTGGACTTCTGTTCATCAGGAAGGCAGTCTTCACACCAATATGGAATTGACACGTCTGCTTCGTAGAGAGACATACCCATATCTTCCAGGCCTTCAATGTAGGGGGAGTAATCTATCTGGGAGGCTTTAATTCCCTCAAATGGGAGCCGGCATTGCAGGCGACTGAGTACGACATCAACTCCATCTAAACTTGCCAGGAGATGTAGTGCGGCCTCGATAGGAAAGCAGATAGGCAGTCTGTGATGCTCCGCAATGTTCATATGAAAGGTCATGGGCCTGACATATCTCTGCGCAATTATTGACGGCTCGCCTTGTTGGAGAGCCTGCCAGATATCGTCCTTTTCAAGGAGGTGGTTCATGGTCGGCATGTCATTGACCATGAGATCGTAGATAAGAGGCATTTTGGCAAAAGCTGAAGCTATACGAGTTGTAAAGGAGTTGTTCTTCATCAACTGCTGCTGTTCGTTGAATCGACGTTTGTACTCCTCATGGGCATTTAGCAGGTATTTTTGGGTTCTCCGGCCATTACGTCCAATTTTAAGGTTACTGAGGCCCCAAGAACGGCAAATGGCCTTTGCTTTATTCTTCAGGGCCAGATGTGTTTCTTCGCTACCAACATACTCAACCTCGTCCGAAGGACGAAACCCATTCCATCTGAAATACTCATCGTGATAATAGTTGAGAGGCTCCCCGCACTTATATTCACTGAGAAGTTGTTCTTGCAAACTTTGAACGAACAAACGGAAATCGTTTGCCAAGTCTGGATGGTACATGGCGAAAGAGATGTGGGCGACTGTGATCTGGTTTCGGACGACCTCATGCTCGGAGATGCACTCCAGGCGGCGAATCGATGCTTCAGTGGGCTCAACGCTGACGAAATCTGTGAGAAAATGTGAACCGACTGCACCGAGCCTGCGGCATGTTAGTCGGACGTTCTTGATGGTTATAATATCTTCCTCGAAATAGTCATATCGGTGATGCCATGTGCCAGTCACGTTGCGGAAGGGCCGAAGGATCTGTAAAAGAAGCTCGTCTGGGAGATCCATCAACGAGCGCGGGGAGGGGTTGGCGATGGCAATTCTGCCTAGATGGCTTGACAAAGAAGCTTCGACATTGTAGTCGGAAGCGTGAGTGGCCGCTATCAGGTCTTTGGAGCCGGTATAATCAGCGACCTCTTTAGCAAGAGGGCAGGCCTGCTGGTCATTGGATACAGTCTCTGAAGACATGATGTGCGGGTCCAGAAATAATTGCTGTTATCGATGATGACGATGATGATGAGGAGGAGGAGGAGGAGGAGGTATCGGATGGCGTAGGACGTGATGATAAAATAAAGGTGGTGGTGTAGGAAAGATAATGTGAAGTGAGTGTAGAAAGTGGGAAAGATAGTAATACGTCGGTGAGAAGGCTTATAAATGAAAATTGGGACCGTTGCAAGGTATGGTGGCTATGACAGTTACGGCAGTGAACAATAATACAATAGAATTGCAGGTAATATTTATACAATGGGAGTAGTGTGGGCAACGTTTATTCACTGTACCCCTATTCTGCACATTGTGTAAAGAGTTGTGCTAAGACTCCTATTCCGTGTCACCGGAATGAGCCTATGTAATGGCACTTCCATTAGTGCGACTAGGAGTGAATTTTCGGAGTGTATTCACTCAAGAATTTACTCGGCCCCTTAGGTCGATCTTTCTCTTGTTTTACCTTTGACTCTAATATGCCTCGAAGATATCAAACGATCGAGTACATACAATATACCTCTTCATTTTGGTGTCTCTGTTATGTAGGCTTGTTAGTCCTCCCTGCAGGTGTTCCTACTATGGGAAATAAGTCTAGTCCACAGTGCAACTTGACCTCTCACTAGCAGTTAATTATCTTGCTCTCTGTCCTAACTAAAGTACACTGTATTATACTACTTACATTTTTACAACGTCCCATCGCACACTCTTTACATATATCACAACCAGTATGCACATACTAGGTATTGAATGTAGGTAAACCGGAATTGCCCGCCCGCTATCCGTATTCACTAGGTTTGCTTTATTGTTTGCCTGAATTGTTTTATATTGGATACTTCTAGTGTTAAGCAAGACACCTAGGCTTCGAAATGGAAGCTGGGTAATTTAGCATACTGCTCGCATGCAATGATAAGCTTTTACCTCACAGAATACCTGCTGCAGCATTAAATTTGCGTTTAACGCTAGCTAGACAGCCTATGT
Source organism: Nemania sp. NC0429 (assembly GCA_022578495.1). Classification (NCBI taxonomy): domain Eukaryota; kingdom Fungi; phylum Ascomycota; class Sordariomycetes; order Xylariales; family Xylariaceae; genus Nemania; species Nemania sp. NC0429. The sequence goes on from MU392258.1 coordinate 130,674, forward strand.
TCCCAATACAAGCTCGCCTCAACGGGGAAAAGGCGTTTGTGTTTCTCACAAGTTAAAGAGTAATTATTGTAGGAAATACAATCAAGTAAAACTGTCTGGTGACAAAGCACCACCCACCCTGCAGGGTGGCTGTATATAGGCTTCGCCCCCCTAGATATTCGAGAGATTCAGGACTTAATTGATCAATACACTATACCCTACCTATTTATTCGATCTATTAAGCCCTATACCCCTCGTACTACCCCTCGCCCCTACGGCCTTCTAATTGCAGCCAGTCCCCCATTCACTCCGTGCCCCAAAACCCCCGACAAAAACTGCGGCTCCTCGGTAGAGAATCTAAGCAAATGAGACCGAGCACGCCGACCTCCGTATAACCAGAGGAACCTCCTGTGAGCCACTTCAAAACCCCCCTTCCCGTACACTGGTACAGAAAAATTACTCCCTTGGCTGATCAAAATTGGCTACTTAGCCTATACACCTACTCTCATTGTCACGGAATAGAACTGCAGCGCTATACCGTCACACTACCAAAGTAGAACGTAATAAAGTCGGTCACTTGATTGTCTGCAGTTAAATATAGAGTACTGCGATACTCACCGGTTTCTGTTTACTCCTCATCGGCCTTTATATAAAGATAATGATTCTATAATACATATACGGCGCCCTACGCACAGTAAGCACTCCCGGCAACAGAAAAGAAACCAGACGAGCTAGCTTTCGAACTTTATACGAAGGCTAGCTTGCTTAATGATTTGCCGTACAAAAGTCATCACACTAAACCAAATTTTGTACGAAAGGCCAAAACGAGGCAATAAGCCACCTTCACACCCTCTCCAACACTGACCGGCCCCTGTATGCAGCAAGAGCCATTATATACAGCTTACCACCTGGAGAAACTTCCGTCAACCTGCGTACAAACTGATCAATTATACAAAGAAAAGAACAGGGCTAACAAAAAGCGAGATAAACTAACCTAGCCATCAACCTTACACCTTGCACCACCCATTCCCCCCCTGTCTCCCTGCCCCCCAAGACAACAGCCCTAACAACTCCAACCTCGGAACCTTCCGTAATACCTTGAAGTCCTCCGAGGGGATACTTATCCTGTCGTACGGGATCTCCACCGCACAATACCTCACGCAAGCGGGCCCACCGCTAGAGAACCCTTCACCCAGCAAAATGTGGACCCCTTTCCTGCCTTCCCCCAATCGGCCGGTCAAAGATTCCAAATCACACCTGACATTGTTCCCTATCTCTCTGTTGCGCGTACCGCAATAAACTTTTGTATAAGGCACTCGGCTATACAAGATGCTTCGTGCAAAAAAGCCTCGCATAAATACAATGATAGGCTGTGCTGGGTATAAAAAATGTCGCTGGTGTTAATATATCAACTTTGAACTACTACAGCCCTCAAACCCTCTAAGTTCGACGTATGGTTCAACAGAGGACTTGCAGGCTGACAGGCTTATAGGCATGTGACCACACGGCCGGCACGTAACCCACAAAGTGTATATAAACCAGCCATTCGGCGACCGCCCGCACTTACCGATCTAGATCTTCGTGGTGGTGGTTTAATATGCATAACTTGGACTGCTTGTCACTTGGCGTACAGTATATACTACCCTCTCGAGTACCATCAATATTATTAAGCCGGTGCTTTTGCACTAGTAAAATCATCCCACTTGTGCTAGCGAAATCTTAAACCATTGACACGTCCGACCCTGCCGTGACATCAGTACCATTCGATCAAGACGAGTGATGCAATCCTTACAACAAGGAAGAAGAAAATTTTTACTGCTCTGCATGTTCAACATCGATGACGCCTCCTAAATGTGTGAAAGCAATGGAAGAATATTTAAGACAAGTAAAGACCCTGCGTTGTGATGGCGACAGGAGTGTGAAAGCCACGGATTGATTCTTCTTTTCCCCGAAGATGATTGAGAATTTATTCATTCAATATCGGCTCTTCAACACTGTTGCGCCGAGATCTTCTTAGCTGTGTGGCATAGAAGTCCGAATTCCACATTGCCACTTGATCAATTACGAAGGATAAACTTAATTACATCATCACTTGACATACTTGATTCAGTATGCCATTCGTTCCTGACGAAAACAACCAAGGCCTCGAGCCGGTTGCTATTGTCGGCATGGGTATGATTAAACGACCCATATTGACAGCAGTGAAGAAAATCAACTAACTCTTTTCTATTAAAAAAAATAGCCTGTCGTCTGCCTGGCTCCATCGACTCGGCCTCTAAATTTTGGCAGCTCCTGCGAGAGAAGCGGTCGGTTCGAACGGTCAAAGTCCCCTCTACTCGCTTCAACATTGACGCTCATTACCACCCCGATCTCTCCCGCCCCGGCTCCTACTCATCTCTAGGAGGTTACTTTCTTGATGAGAATCCTGTAGATTTCGACCCTTCGTTCTTCAACATGACCCCAGTTGAGGCTCAATGGTTGGACCCACAGCAGCGTAAGGTGCTCGAGGTGTGCTACGAGGTGTTCGAAAATGCTGGCCTGTCGTTGCAAGACGTTGCCGGATCCAACACGGGCGTCTATGTGGCGACCTTTACCAGCGACTATCAGCAAATGTCTATTTTCGAGCGTGACTTTCGGCACAACTATGCCGCCACGGGTGTGGATCCTGGCAGTAAGCTAATCCCCCCTTTTCTACTTTCTTCTCTTATTTTATGGACTGATTTCGAATGGCATGATATAGTCATCAGTTGTCGGATCAACAATACCTTCGACCTCAGGGGTCCGAGCAGCGTCATCAATACAGCCTGCTCGTCGGGGTTATATGCTATCCACAATGCTTGTCATGCACTACGCACGCGAGACTGCGATGCAGCCGTGGCCGCTGGTAGCAACTTGATCATGATGGTGGTAAGACGAGTCCCTGGCGCGATTTGGCCAAGCTTGGTTCAGACAGCTAAGTATAACCCGAACGACTAGGACCAGCAATTAAATACGGCTAAGTTGGGCGTGCTTTCACCGACTTCCGAGTGAGTATCCCTGCCTCTGAGAGCATATACATGATTCTAATCACAGCTGGTACGTCTGATCAGATGCCACACGTTTGACGAGTCCGCCGACGGCTATGGGCGTGCCGAAGGCGTTGGAGCCCTTTATCTCAAACGACTATCGGACGCTCTCAAGGATAATGACGTGATACGGTGAGATTCTAAATGCGGGTGATTCCAAGCGGCAGATCTAACATGCTTAATAGTGGTGTGTTTCTGACGTCTGCCGTCAATACGAACGGAAAAGTCGACGGCATGGGTATCACGTTCCCGAACGCCCTTGGGCAAGAGCGTGTACTGCGTCAGGCATATGAACGGGCTGGCCTCGATCCGGACAAGACGGCCTACCTGGAGTGTCATGGCACGGGCACCCCTACCGGTGACCCCACCGAGGTAAAAGCAGTAGCCAGAGGCATGAACGACACCAGAAGTACAGACAGACCTCTGCTTCTGGGAGCTGCGAAAGCCAGCATCGGCCACAGTGAAGCGGCTTCCGGTATTTTTGCCGCCATGAAAGCGGCGCTAATGACTGAAAATGGTCAGATCCCCGGCGTCTACGGTCTCAAGAAATTGAACCCGAACATCAAGGACAAGGAATGGAACGTCGAGATAGTCAAGGATCTGATGTCGTGGCCCAAGGGATTCGACATCCGCCGTGCAAGTGTGTCGTCTTTCGGTTACGGGGGTACGAACGCTCACCTGGTTGTTGAAGCCATCGATAATCTGTGTCCTTGGTATGAGCACGGTGCGCCCAAGAATCAAGCCGTGTATACATACGATCAAGGGTGTATTGATCGACCGTTTCTGGTAACTATGAGCGCACATGACCGGACGACATTAGCCAGGAACATACAGGCGCATCAGGCCATCGCCGCAGATTACTACCTCCCGGACCTAGCTTACACACTCAACCAAAGGAGGAATCGTTTCACCGCGGCAAGAGGCTACACGATCGCGTGGCCCGGCCAAGAGACGGAGGCATTCTCACAAGATAAATTTGCATGTGCATCGAAGATATCCATGTCTCAGGACGCGAAACCAGATATTGGATTTGTGTTCACCGGCCAGGGGGCGCAGTGGGCTCGGATGGGATATGAAGCAATGCGTCGGTTCCCAACCTTCAGGGATACCGTGAGCGCCCTAGACCGCATTCTACAGCGCGTAGTCGAACCCAAGTACAGGCCGTCGTGGTCCTTGCAGAAAGTCCTCGAGGCGCCGGCGGAATCGAGTAAGGTGGGACAGCCCGATATCTCTCAGCCAGCCTGTACGGCTATCCAGATCGCCATCGTCGCCCTTTTCGCGTCATGGGGAATCTCACCTACAGTGAGCGTCGGTCACTCTTCGGGCGAGATAGCCGCGGCCTACGCAGCTGGTCGCATCTCGGCGCCCGAAGCGATTCTGGCTTCGTACTTCCGCGGCCTGGCCGTAGCACAGCTCGCTCCCGAAGGCACCATGCTTGCCATCGGCCTCGGCGCCGACAAGGTACAGGATTATATCGACCTGCTGCCATCTGATGCGGCAGGCGGTGTTTCGATCGCCTGCGAAAACTCGCCAGGAAGTACGACGGTAAGCGGCCTGCACGATGACATTGAGAAACTTAAAGACGTTATGCAACAATACGGCATATTCGCTCGCCAGCTCAAGACGGGAAAGGCATATCACTCTCCTCACATGGACGTCGTTGCACCCCTATACGAGGAGCTCTATGCTAGAGCACACGCGTGCCTCACGCCCGCAGACTTTTCTTGGCGACAGCGTGAAACCAGCATGATGTCGTCGGTCACTGGATCGAAGGTCGAGGAGATGCACCTAGGTATCTCATACTGGTGTGAAAATCTCCGTCACCGCGTGCGCTTTGATGCCGCCGTGCAAGCGCTTGGGCACGACGACCAGCTCAAGAATGTCAAGATTCTCGCCGAGATTGGACCACATTCGGCTCTGCAAGGTCCCCTGAAGCAAATCATTGCCGAGCACGATTTCGACTTGGAGTATGTGGGCTCGCTCATCCGTGGGCAGGACGATGCCGTTTGCCTCCTGAAAACAGCTGGAGAATTGTATATTCGAGGAGTCGACTTGAAATTCGATAATATCAACGCCCTCAACCCAGCCCCTGGGTCGACTACAGGCGAGCATGCTGAGGATACCAAGAGACAAGAGCGCTACCTCGTCGATCTGCCCCCTTACCAGTGGAATTACGAACAGCGGCATTGGTACGAGCCCCGTGTCGTCTCCGACCTGCGGGCATCGAAATATCCCCGTCACGACCTCCTCGGCCGGCGCATATTCGGGCTTTCCCACAACGCGCCAGCCTGGAAGAACATTTTGCGCTGTCGCGACGTCTCCTGGTTCTCCCATCACACTCTGGGCACCGATGTCATCTTCCCCGCCGCGGGTCACATTTGCTTGGCCATCGAGGCGCTTCTGCAGCAGCTTGATCTCGAGCCAGACGAGGCGATGGGTGTCCGACTGGCTAACGTCGACATCCGGAAGCTGCTCATCGTTCCCGACACAGACGAGGGAGTCGAGGTGCACACGCGACTGGGGCAGAGCAATTTGGATGCTTGGTACACGTTCACGGTCGAGTCGGTGGCTCGGAGCAGCGGCACGTGGACACTGCACAGCGCCGGCAAGATCAAGATAAGCCAGGGGCGAGAGAGCAAACGCGCCATGGTCCCATACGACCCCATCGCGCTCCACCAGCGCGTGGCTCCAAAGCGTTGGTACCGCTCCCTCGAGCGCGTCGGCTTCCGATACGGGCCTGAATTCCAGACCATGACTCGCCAGATCCGTGCCAACGGCAAGGACCGGTGGGCGTCGGCTGGGATCAAGGTTCAGACCCAGCAGACGGATCTCGAGTCCCGTTACATGCTGCACCCGTCCACCATGGACGGCTGCCTGCACGCCATCATTGCCGCCGTGCATCGGGGGCAGCATAAAGAGATGCCTTGGGGAGTGATCCCGCTCTCGGTAGAAGACATGGTGGTCAACTTCCCGGGTGGGGGTTCCGACTCGAAAAGTGAGGGCCTCTGTTACGCGTGGGCCCAGGATGACCCGAGCAGCAGCAGACACTTCGCTGTTAACGCGCAGTTGTTTGGCCAAGGGTCGTCGGACTGCCTCCTTGAAATTCGGAACATGAAAATGCTTGCGTTCGAGTCGGCGGTGCCGCCTGCGGCTGTCGAGCCAGGGCCGAGGGCGCCGTACACGAGGGTCGAGTGGAAGCAAGCTGCAATATACCCCAAGATGAATTTGGACACCAGCAGCGTCGGAAATAAGGTGATCGTGCTGCTGCATGACGACCAACGCGGCCTCTCTGCTATCTCGAAGGCGTTGGGCTGCATCGCCAGATCAATTTCAGAGGCAACAGTTGAGAATCTCGAAAGATTCAATGATATCATCATCGACGACGCAAAGGGGTCTATTCTGGGACTTGCAAACGAGAAAATCTGGATGTCTCTACGGAACCTTCTCCTCAGTTTGAACAAGCCTATCATCTGGGTGACTCGGGGAGCGAACGAAGGAAAATCCGCAAGCAGTGGCCTCCCTCAGGGCTTCCTGCGTGCAGTGCGCTCAGAGTCACCTGGAATCAAAATCTGTCTTGTCGATGCCGACGACGAAACACCAATGTCTACCATTTCAGCCCTCTTGCGATGCCAGATGGCTGCGCTAAAAGATGCCAATACGGACACAAATGCTCAGTACGACGTTGAGTATTGGCTTACCAGAGATTCGCGAGTGCTTGTTCCGCGTCTAGAGCCCAATGACTCCCTGAATAGCCTCGTGTACGGGCAGGAACTAGAACACCGCACAAAGGCATTGTCCGCCGTCGGGTCTTACAAGGGCAAGGTTCTCAACGATCAGCTCGTTTGGCAAACCCTGTCTGAGATGGTCGAGTTGAGACCACGTGCAGTTGAGATCCGGGTCCAATTATGCACGCTTACAAAAGACGATATCTCAGCGAATGCCGAAAGGCGAGGCGCCAGATTCGTTGCAGGTATCATTGTGCGTACTGGCAGCGACTTGGACCACTGTGCGCTCAATGGTAGTACTGTAGTCGCCTACAGCGACTGTGCATCTAGTGATGCCTTGAAGACGAACATTGTTACTTCGAGTTTCGCCCTTATAGACAAGGACATGAACGAAAACAACAAGGCGGAGTTGATTGCATCTCTACCACAACTCGTCGAGATCGCCGACGCTCTCGGGCTAGAGGACATCAAGAATATCAGGTATCAAAATGTCGTCATCCTGATGTCGGCGGAGGACACTCGCAGACAACTCTTCAGTGATGTGGGTGCTCAGCTGGGCTTTCAAGTCTCCATGATGTTCGGCGAGGAAGATCACAACGAGATGCGGAACATTCTATCGTCGGCCGACCTCGTCGTGATCACAGGAAACCCCGACGCGGAAGTCGTCCACGAGATTTGGGAAGCCATGCCGGCGAATTCCGACTTCCTCTTTGGTCTCGAAACTCGTGTCGAGGCGTACAGCCCATTAGACATGAAGCCACTCGACAAAGGCGTCCGTCCCCGCAAGGTCGGGAAGCCATCGAAGGCAACTGTGGAGATGGGTGTTGAGATACAGAAAGCGCTCGGTGGCACTCATCAGGTGTTGACCACTATCACCGACGTGCGAGAGTTGTCGGACTCTCTGGACTCAGCCAGGATAAGCCTGTTCAAACCAGAAAAGGGGAGTAATATCTTGAGGATTGAGTATGGCGAGAGCAAGGTAAAGGTAAAAGAACTATCCTCTTCCCCATACGCACCAGCCAAATCGATGCTAATCTCGTGATCTGTATCATAGGTACGCAAGGCACTTGCCCAGCAGACACAGCTATCGCCCGATGCTGCATATGTACTTGTTGGATGTCTCGGCGGCCTCGGCCGAAGCATCACCACGTGGATGTTCGAAAGGGGCTGCAGGAACTTCGTCTTCCTATCCCGGTCCGGCGCGGCCAAGCCAGAAGCCGTCAACATGATCGGGCGGCTCACGGCATCGGGCGCCAGCGTCCAGGTGTTCCGGGTGGACGCGAGCGACAAGAAGGCCGTCGCGGAGGTGGTGCAGAGCGTGTCCCGCCGGCTGCCCATAAAGGGGGCAGTCCACGCCGCCATGGTGCTTCAGGACGGCCTGTACGAGAACATGACCTTCGCGGCGTACCAGGCCGCCCTGCTCCCAAAGATGCAGGGCGCCATCGCGCTCGATGAGGCGCTGGCTCACGCGGAGCTGGATTTCTTCCTGCTGACGAGCAGCATCTCGGCCGTCCTTGGCAATCCGGGACAGGCCAACTACTGCGCCGCCAACAGCTTTCTCGACTTTTTGGCCCTGGAGAGGCGCCGGAAGGGGCTGCCGGCCTGCTCGATCGCCCTGCCTGTGGTCGACGACGTCGGCGTGGTGGCAGAGAACCAATCCACGGCTGACGCACTGGCACGGAAGATGCCATTTGGCATCAACGAGAAAGACATGCTCACTGGCTTCGAGGCCGCCATCATCCAGGGCAGCCCTAGCGGCAATCCTCGAGAGGTGGAGCTCGGCGACGTCCAGCTGGTGCTTGGCCTGGAGCCCCCAGCCATGCTTCAGGCCATGACCGACGATAGCGTGGACGTGTCGGACGCGTTTTGGCACCGCGACGCGCGCCTGTCGTCGGTGCGGACGGCACTGGAGGCCTTACAAAAGGAGCGAGGTGCTCTCGTCAACGGGCAAGGTCCCGAACGCTCTTTCATCGCGGGCTTGAAGGGTCTGCCCCCGGACGAGGTAATCCGGGCGTTGGGGATGCACATTGCCGGGCGCACGGCTCGCATACTGGGCCTGGAATCGGATATTTTCCAGCTCGAGGGGGTCTCGGTGGCGAGGCATGGCGTCGACTCTATGATTGGAGTGGAACTACAGCGGTGGCTTTTCAAGGAATTTGGTCTGCAGGTGGGCATCACGACACTGTCGGATCCCGTTACGACTTTCTCTGGCCTTGCAGAGGCTGTGGTTAGACACGCAGGTCTTGACATAACTGTGTGAAGCCATTCACTTGAATCTTCTTGTTACGGAAGGGTGGTAATGCCAAGGGTCGGACATCTCGCTAATACAAGTGGGATTAATCTCCCGATTGGTGCAAGGAACACACACTAGGTAATATACGAAATAGTACGGTTTAGTTTCTAATGTCTACTTATATACAGAGCTTCTGGCCCTCACTTCAGGAGATGAATTCTGGAATGCAGACTCATCTGAATTGACTGTTCATGATCCTGTATTATCCAAGGCACTAGTCGCCTACCTAATCCAATCATGCTTTTAGTATGAAATCCCTAGTTAATTGAGTTGATTAAATAAAGCTCCTCTCGTAGCTTGTCCACAGTGCGCAGTGCTTTCCTAGCTTACTCGGGACAGGACTCGGGAGATGTCCTGAGACAACGCATCTGGAGGAGACCCTGCGTTCCTGACTCTGCGTTCCTGCGGGCTGCTGCGGGTTTCTGGTCCGGACGCTCTACGAGTGTCAGACATCAGGGGTATAATCCTGGCCGGGATAGGGACTGGACAAAAGGGTACCGCGATGACAGAACCATGTCCGAAGGAGACAGGGAGTGCGCGGGGCTGCCGCACCGGGCCACCGGCTTACCCTTGCTAAAAACAAGCCTCCCTCAGCCCTTTCAAAGCAAGACGTCATGTACACGTACTGTATATTAGACTCAAGGGTTCCAAAGCCCGTGGAAAACAACAACGCGTCCAGGCAACAGGGGTAAACCAACCTTAGGTATGCACATGTGAAATACGTAGCAGGACATGGTTTAATCGGGCCTGCTCTTTTGTCACAAAAGAATTTGTCGCAGAAAAAACTAGGGCACTGGTCATATTAGTCCACTAGCAAGTGCAGAAAGTTGTTCAGTCGAGCACTTTTTCATTTGCAAGTGCTTACTAGTAGGTATATAGTACTGTAACACTCTTGGTTAGTCACCCCTATTCATCCAAACTGTGGTTCCCATCTGCTCGTTCAATTCCAGCTAGATAACTTAGATAGACACTCCAGCTCACGTAAAAACAACAAGGCCATTGCTGATCTGACTGAATGGCTTTCGACGGCGCGAGAGAATGAGAGGTTTCTTTCCCTCGTTTTTTATTCCCTCAGAAATAATGCAGACACTAACCGCGCCTTGTATACTGAGGCAAGAAGGGCTCGGAGCCGTATTTATACTTACAATAATCTTCTTGTATGAAATGTTCCTTGATCGTTTATTCTTTTGATGAATAGTAGATCAAACGTCTAGTTTTAGTATTGTGCAGGGACCCTTCTCGAATTCATCCAAGATACTGTAACTGATCATCATCTCACTTCCTTTGGCTCTTGCATTCGAAGATGTCTTATTTGTAAAGAAAAGCTGAAAGTACTTGGACAGCTTCGGCCCAAGTGTATTTTGTTTCCTAAGCAGGGAGCGGGTCACGCAGCAGGAGCGAGGGAGTAGCTGTCTGTTGAACTTGAACTAACTTGACTTGTTTTGTTTAACTTTCAGGGGAGAGTTGTCGCGGACACGTGTGTGGCAGATATACAAATCGCACGCTAGACATTATTAATATATCCAAACCACGATTGTTTGATAGACACGCTCCTTGGGCCCCTTGGATTGGATCAAGGAAGTAAAATTTTGCAATTGAATTAAGCCACAATATCGTTTTACACATAGAAACCGGTGGCGTCAGGGTGGTCCACGAAGTAAGGGGCTATGTGGGCGTAGCAATTGATTTTTGAATAAAGTGAGCAAGTTGTCGAACCTGAATCTTAGTCGCGGCCACACCTGTAGCTGTTGCTGTCGCCGGTGTCGATGTCTCGGTGGTAATTACTCCCTAACGAGTGGGAGTTTGGGCAATTGTATATGGGAGGAGAGTCAGGTAGTATAAAGATATAAACGCTATGTATTTGCTTGGAAACCCCCTTTCTCAGTTCGTTGACTTAGTTTTTGAAGCATGGTGAATCTACACGAATCAACACTGAATACATTTTCGAGAGCTTCTTTACCCATTTCGACGTATTATTCTGGTCTTATCGTACTGTCGCCTTATCAACCTATTAGCGCTTCTCAGTCCACGAACAACTCGCTCAGGAAAACCAACTCGGCATTAATATCACAGTGCCGTGCCCCATTGTAAGCTCGGCCACAGCATAATGGTAGACCAGCAAGAGGACTCGCCGTTGTTTCGCCTCGACGATGCGATCCGCTTCCGCATCTTCGAGCACTATTTGACCTTCACGGACGATGACTTTTCCGCCTCGCCGCACGCGATACACAGGTACATCGATCCCGCCGTGCCGTACTCTACAACGCTGCCTGCTCTGATGCGTACATGCAAGCGTGCGTACAAAGAGATCAGTCCGGCCACGAGCACCACCGCAGTGTTGCACGCGCTCGAGAAGGACAAGTATGGCGATCGCTGCTACGGATTCGCGGTACACGGCGTCCTGCGGCTCGAACGCCTGACGTATCTGTCCATCGTCATCGAGATGGCGTATCCCTCTTGGCCGATGTGGCTTTTGAAGATGGAGATTCTCCTGCCGCGGATGACCTCGCTGGTCCACGTGACGGTCGACTGGGCGCCTTACTCGCACGTCCACAACTACGATACTGTGTCGGCGATCCTCGAGTCGATGGTCATGCCGTTCTTCCACCAGCTTGCTGGCATGCCGAATCTGCAGACTCTCTATATATTTGGGCAACCTCCGCTTCATTGGCACCAGGTGATATCAGACGAGACGAACGCGATGGTGAAGATCCTACCGTACGGCTGGTGGAAACGACATAACTGGGAGGATCCCAACATCAGATATCAGTGTAGTTGTGAGAGGTGCTATACAGGACTGCGACTGATAGACCCGGAGGATGAAGAATAGATTGGACGGGGTAATTAGGGGTCCGGAGTTGGAGTGGGAGTGGCAGCCTAATAAATGAGCCGATAGGTGCCTGAGGAACAGTGTGTGCCGGGCTAAAATTCGAAATATCTATCAAGAAAGGTGTGCACTTCTATAAGCTACCCTCTTGGCTCCCTACTTGGACGGATAGCCCCTTTTAATCGTAGCAGTTTTCCAGCGAATAGATTGCTTCCTCTCGAACACCCCAGGCACCCTGTTGAGCATTATTCCGTCTTAAGTCTCTGGGAAGTGTCTATATGTAGGTCGCCAGAGCAGGGCTATGTAGTGTAGTCTTCCAGTTCCAATGCCCACTTCGAAATTGTGTTTCTATTGTAGGTGTGTTCCTGCAAATACCAAATAGCGTACTGTTCCCGCGACCACAGCAAGTTAATTTTTTAGTAGTTATGCATCTCGTAATACGGTTGCCGCTTCATACAGATACTTCAAGGACTGGCGACGACTAAGAAAGTTTTACATCATTGACTCTGTGGTTGGAATACTGCTTCATAGAAGGAAAAAAAGGGGGGGAAAGGAGGGGAAAAAGGACTAGAGCTTGTTTTTGTCCCCATCACGAATGTGGTGTAACGTGGTACTCATATGTCCGCCGACTTGGCACCGCGCTGTACGGCCAAAGCGGGACCGCCCCGGACTAACACCCGGGGGCAAAATAGGGGCGACGGGGACACGGGTTGAGCGCCAGGCATAAGATGACACGAGAGCAAAGATTATCGGTAACTTCTCGAGGGTGACTTGCCAACTTTCCTAGCACTCATCGGCATTGTAACGTTGCCCAAATCTCCTTGACCCATCGGATACAAGTACCGCTCTCACGGAAGGACTAAGACATCCAAGCCAACAATAACTTGCCTGTCAAAGGGTACAACCCCCTTTGTGTCTCTATTTTTGATTCTGAATGACCATGAAAAGAACCCACATTGTATTATCATCGAAAGATCCAGAGTAATTAAAGATTTCAATAGGAACATGGGGGGAAAGGCACAAAGCGAATATGCGAGACCTTGAGAACTAAGAAGTCGGCTATCATGTACATATATATATACTATATACATGTCACAATCCATAACCACCCCGAACTCCTCCGCCAGGCCGCCACACCTAATTAGCTGACTCTGCACCTCGGTTTCACTCTCCGCATTCTATTTCTCTCTTCTGCCGTGGAGGTCCCGAGGTTCTTGACGATGGCAACCCCCGAGTGGACGTCGTGCTCCTCGCGAGCCGGTTGGATGTATACCGACCCTTACGCCTACCAATATGCGGATCTCAACTTCGATGACGATATGCCTACCGTCTCGCAGGGCCAGCAAATGACTGCTGCCGGCAGTAGCCTTTGCGAACTGGAGGGGTCTACTCCTGCCGACATCACACCGCGGTACGAGCCAGCGGGTAGTCCCCTGAGTGACGCTGTTCCCGATGGTCCCGAGACACCCAGCGAGCGAAACGGTCCTTGCAGGCTCAGCCGCAGTCGCCTTTCAAACGGACATGCAAGCCTCCGATATTCGCATCGCCGCAGACATACCAGAGACGTTTGCGCGGCGCCGGCGCCGGCACCGTATAGTCCAGAGTCGTACCTCCTCCGGGCTTCGAGCTTGGGCCTCATGCCTGTTGCAGAGAATTCTGTTCTCTCGCTTCAGGAGTGTGCATCGTTTGATAGCTCATCATTTCGCCCGTATAGACGGCCAAGCCCACTTGGATACGACGACGGCCAGATACACGAAGACGAGCGTGCCTCCACGCCGAAAGAGCGTAGCCTTGACTTCGATACAATCCTGCGGAACATCGGGTCCGTCACTGATAAGAAGGGCAAAAGAAAAGCAGGCCGCCGGCGGTCGATTCGCTCCTTGTATGATCGCTATTCTGTCAACTTTGGCTAAGCGTCCCTGGGCTAGATCATGGAAGGTGTTTTGTGACGAAGAAACGACGCGGTTAATCCATCGAGCGAATAAACTGCATTATGCATTAAGCGATATCTTTTGTGTTTGGAGCGGGATAAGAAATGGGAAGGTAGGTCTCGATAGAGGAGGATAGGTATCCTACCTAAGGTAGGTAGGTATCATTAGGTATAGAATGGTACGGTTTAGACTAATATTAACGGCAATGACTTAATAATTACAGTACCTTTATGACAAAAAAAAGTTACATACGGCAATTTCAATTTTCGTGATTCTTTCGACAACAAGATTCGGGGCAGCTATTATTGAGGCATATCGGGGCCGGCAGTGTAGAATGATGACCATGAGATCCTCGAAAGCGCATTTGACAACTCGGCAGCCCGGTAGTTGGCGAGTTGCCCTTTTCGACCGAGAAGCCGATGCCCCGATATTTCGGGTTCTTACACGGGATGGTTGCCCCGCCCCGGCGGGCTGCCTTAGTGGAGCTTTAGCGAAGCAATCTGAGTTCGTACAGAGGAGTACTTCGATAGAATACCCAAGAGTACGAAGTACTACAAATCACTATTCTAAGTTAACCAACGCCAGCAACCACAACAACCACCAAACCCTCTCTTCTTCCCCCCGGCCCCCTCTGTGAAGCTATTCCCAGTCCCAGTCCTAACCCAGCAGCTAGCTCATAACTTCCCCGCCAAAATGTCAACATCGACCGCCCACGCGACCGGGAGCATGGGCACGGCCACATACGGGGACTGCGTCGCGGCGCTGCGGACCTCGCTCTCCCTCCTCGAGTCCTCGGTAGCGACGCTGGGGAGCGGCGTCTCCGACTTCCCGCGTCTCATGGGCGTCTTGAAGACGGCAAGGGTAGGCTAAAGACTCTACTCTACTTCTCCTCCTCCTCTTCCACCTCCCCTTCTCCCGCCTCCTCCTCCTCCTCCTCCCCCGCACACACAGGCACAGGCACAGGCACGGGCACAGACTAACAAGATGGCTTCCGTCCGAAACAGCACTACGAGCTCATCCCACAGACGACCCTGCAGACCGCCGAGGCCTCCCTCCGCGCCGAGCTGGCGCCCGCGATATCGACGCTCCTCGACCGCGCCGACGCGCACATCGCCCGCGTCGACCGCCGCGTCGAGTCCCTGAAGGCGCGCGCCGAGCTGCAGCAGGGCCGTCTCGACGACGCCCCGTCCTCTTCCTCCCGGTCCAGGAACAACACCAACACCAAGAAGAACAACACTACTCCGGCGACACTCGACGCCGCCGCCAAGCTGCGCGCCCGCGTCCTCAAGCAGCGCCGCGAGGCCCTCCAGTACAGCGTCGAGCGCCTGGAGCTCGAGGTCCTGCAGAAGGAGCGCGAGCTGCGGAAGAGGCTGGACGCTGCCTGATTGATTGATTGATTGATTGATTGATTGATTGATTGATTGATTGATTGATTGATTGATTGATTGATTGATTGATTGATTGATTGATTGATTGA